>CAKAOH010037400.1:0-12797 GCA_916701665.1 Sebastiscus tertius | reverse complement strand
CAAGCCTAGACTCTTCATAGATTAAGCCTAGACTCTTCAGAGATCAAGCCTAGACTCTTCATAGATCAAGCCAAGACTTTTTAGAGATCAAGCCTAGACTCTTCAGAGATCAAGCCTAGACTCTTCAGAGATCAAGCCTAGACTCTTTAGATATCAAGCCTAGACTCTTCATAGATTAAGCCTAGACTCTTCAGAGATCAATCCTAGACTCTTCATAGATCAAGCCAAGACTCTTTAGAGAGCTATCCTAGACTCTTCAGAGATCAAGCGTAGACTCTTCAGAGATCAAGCCTAGACTCTTCATAGATCAAGCCTAGACTCTTCAGAGATCAAGCCTAGACTCTTCAGAGATCAAGCCTCGACTCTTCATAGATTAAGCCTAGACTCTTCAGAGATCAAGCCTAGACTCTTCATAGATCAAGCCAAGACTCTTTAGAGAGCTTGCCTCTTCATTTTGCTCTCAAAGTGCACCAGATTGATGCATTTAACTTTAAAATGTACAAAATGCTCTTCCAGGGGAGCATGACCCGGCACCCATTTAGAGGGTCCGAGGTCAGGATGGTACCACCTCCGCCCCATTTTGAGCCAGGAAAAACCCTGCCAGGGGGAATCTGAATCCATACTACGCAGAAGATCGTTCACCACTTTAGTCAGCAGAGGAGTGACAGGCTCTGGAAGCTGATTGAAAAGGTTCAAAACGATTACTGTTACATATGTTGGTAGAAGGTTGCTGAAACGCAACTCTTTCTAGTACTTCTGAAAAGAATGGAAGGTTAGAGACTGGTCAATAATTATTCCTCTGGATTAAGCTGTGGTTCCACAAATGGCCAGAGATATTTAAAACAGTTTAGCTGGTAGTAGGTCTGGGAGGCAGGTGGTTGGTTTCATATTAATATTGCACAAGAGATTCTGCAGAAATAGCCGCAGTTGAGGAAATAATTTTGTGTCTATTTTCATCTATTTTTCTGCATAAAGGAATTGCCCCTCTCTTTCACCCTGCCTTTGTTAACAAGAGGTTGGAGGTTGGACGGCACTACCAAGTTGTTAGTTTGGAGCAAGTCCCTGCCTTCAGGCTCTGCTGGGTTGGGAATCAGAGTGTGAGATGTTTACTAATGTCATTCCATTCTTGGCTTGAGGTTACTACTTACTGCCATTTGCGAAAATGACATTGCACACAGGTGAAGCTTATCCACACTGTGGGTTGGACATGCCGGCATGCCAGTAAATACACCTTATGGCAGGTGGAGGAGAAAGAAATAGTCTGCAGACAGGAGAAGAGACCACAGAACTTTGTCTCATATCAAAGAGAACGACACAAAATATGAAGACGTGCTGAAATTAGAGATTTCAGCACGTCAATCAATTAGAGATTTCAGCACGTCAATCAATTCAAATATTTAATTGCGATTAATCGCATAATTGTCCATAGTTAAAGCTGAAGTAGGCGAGATTGAATCAAATATGATTAAAAAAAGTTATTTTTATAAAACGGTCACTATATCGTGACAGTAGTACATGAAACAGGTAACCTGAAAATCATGTTCCTCTGTGTCCTCCGGTGTCCTCCGGTGCTCCTAACGACATCTGCAAGATTTCACAGAGTGGAGGAAAACAAACAGTAAGAGCTGATCTGAAGTCTGCTGTCCAGCTGCTGTCTATGAGAGCCGGCTGTCAATCACTTCTCTGAATCATCTTGTAGTGCACGGTTTAGCTGTAAAATGAGAAAGACTGTGACGCCGCCGACCATTGTGAAATCTGGTGAAGGAATGCCAAGTGAAGCATAGCCAATAGGAACGCTCTCTCAATGAAATGACCTGTGATTGGTCAAAGTCTCCCGTCACGGGCTAGATGTTGTAAAGCCTGAAAACAGAGCCATGAGGAGGAGCAGAAGTCTAGTTTTCTCTCAGAACACTTGAATTACAATAGGCTGAAAGGTTATTATGGGATTTTTGCCCAATGATGCCAAAAATATACTAACTACTGAAGCTTTAATTGTGATTAATGGAGAATTAATCACACCTATTTTATCTGTTCAAAATGTACCTTAAAGTTAGAGTAGAGTCAAATATTTAACACTTAACAGCATGGGAGTGGGCAAATCTGCTTACTTTATGGAAATGTATGTGTATATTTATTATTATTAGAAATTAATGAACGCAAATCAATGACAGATATTGTCCAGAAACCCTCACAGGTACTGCATTTAGCATAAAACAATATGCTCCAATCATAACATAGCAAACTGCAGCCCAACAGGCAACAACAGCTGTCAGTGTGTCAGTGTGCTGACTTGACTATGACTTGCCCCAAACTGCATGTGATTATCATAAAGTGGGCATGTCTGTAAAGGGGAGACTCGTGGGTACCCATAGAACCCATTTGCATTCACTGATCTAGAGGTCAGAGGTCAAGGGACCCCTTTGAAAATGGAAATGACAGTTTTTCCTCGCCAAAACTTAGCACAAATTTGGAGCGTTATTTAGCCTCATCGAGACATGGTAGTATGACATGGTTGAACCGATGGATTCATCAGGTCTTGTAGTTTCATATGATGTCAGTATCTTCTAGCTTTAAAACTGAGCCAGCTTCAACCTTTGTTGTGTTAATGTGTTAAAGAAATTAGTGGCGTTAAAACAAATTTGGTGAAACAAGCTAGTATGACATAGTTGGTACCAATGGATTCCTCAGGTTTTATAGTTTCATATGCAGCTTTTACTCTAGCTTTAAAACTGAGCCAGCTACAACCTAAAAATCACAAGTTGTGTTAATGTGTTAGAGAAATTAGTGGTGTTAAAACAAATTTGCATTCACGCCTTATTAACGCGTTAACGCGTTATTATCACGTTATTAGTGTTACCATGGCACCGTAGAGAGAGGGCGACATGCCAGGAGCTCGTACCTGTTTAGGTTATTTTAGTGTTTTTTGTAAAGGTTAATTTGTATTATTAGGCCAGTTTTATGTTATTTTGTTAACGTTGCTAGTTTTAGGTCTTGTGATAGTTTCAGACTCTATAGTACCTAGTTAAATCAAGCAACGTCTAAGAATGGACAACAAAGCCCCCAGGATCAGTTACAACAGAGACACTTCTGAACATCAGAAAGACGAGCATTCACCACAGCCGGGACCTCCTCACTCTGGATTTAACTCTCTTTCCTGAACTGAGGAGGACAGACAGGCGAGCCGGGGTCCGACCGAAGTCTGGGTCCCAACAGAGAAGGAGAGGCTGGCGAGCCGGAGTCCTGGTTCGGCTGAGACGGCGCGCTCATCGCCCTCCACTCCCCACCATGTTACTGGCAAACGTGCAGTCTCTCGACAACAAACTGTGCGAACTGCGGGCGCGGATATGTTTCCAGCTGGACATCAGAAACTGTAACGTTATCTGCCTCACAGAGACCTGGCTGTCAGCTGAGGTACCGGACCATCCATCGGGCGGACAGAGACCAGGAGCTCTCCGGGAAAACGAAGGGCGGAGGGGTATGTCTTAAGGTTAACAGGACTTGGTGTGTCCAACAGAACATCGGGACCATCGGCACCTTCTGATCCCCTGACTGGGAGTACCTCATGCTGCAGTGTCAGCCTTGTTGGCTACCCAGGGAGTTTACATCGGTTACCATCGGCGATGTTTATATCACCCCCGAGGCCAACACAGCGCTCCGGGAGTTAAACAGAGCAGTTAACGTGCAGGAGACCGCGCACCCGAGGACCGCACTCATTGTTGCGGGGGACTTCAAACGGGCTAATCTAAGGAACATTTCCCCAAAACTGTATCAACACATTGACTTCAACACACGGGGGGACAACACACTGGACCACTGCTACATGCCCTTCCACAACGGCTACAAAGCCCTCCCCCGCCCACCTTTCGGCAAATCGGATCACTCCTCCATCCTCCTTCTCCCCGCCTATACGCAGAGACTGAAACGTGAAGCCCCGCCTACAGGGCCGTTCACTGCTGGTCAGACCAATCAGATGCCATCCTTCAGGATTGTTTTGATCACGTGGACTGGGAGATGTTCAGGACCGCAAACAACAGCATCAGTGACTTCACAGACACAGTCACCAGCTTCATCAGGACATGCACGGAGGACGTAGTCCCCACAAAAATTATAAAGACAAAGACAAATCAAAAGCCCTGGATAAACTGTGATGTCCGTGCAGCCCTAAATGCACGGAACACAGCCTTCACCTCAGGCTCACCAGACGACTACAAACATTCACGGTACTCTTTAAGGACAGTAATCAAACAGGCAAAGAGAGACTACAGACAACGGGTGGAGTCCAAGCTCACTTCCAACAACCCAAGGCACTTGTGGCAAGAACTCCAAACCATGACAGACTTTTAAAGGACCAAGACAACAGATCACAAACACAGCACCCAACCTCCCAGACGAACTCAATCATTTTTACGCCAGGTTTGACTCCTCTGTCAGACCCTGTGTCATGTCCTGCCCCACCCCCACCACTGCAGACAATCAGAACCCCCCCTTACCACCACTACCATCCTACACTGACACCCCCCTTCCCTCTACCCCCACATCAGCTGAAAACCTCCACGACTCCACGACTGTTGCAGAACAGGACCGTCCCCTCTCCATCACAGAGGCTGATGTTCGCCGGACCCTCCTTAGTATCAACCCACGCAAAGCGGCCGGCCCACGCGGCATTCCTGGACGCGTCTTGAAGACCTGCACACACTAGTTGGCGGGGGATTTCACAACAATCTTCAACCTGTCGCTCTCTCTCCGGACTGTCCCCATCATTGTACCATCATCCCCATCCCCAAACAACAAAAAGTAACCAGCTTAAACGACTGGCGCCCCATAGCCCTCACCCCCATAATCAGCAAGTGTTTTGAGAAACTGGTTAAATCCCTCATCTGCCCCATGCTTCCCCCCACACTCGACCCCCTGCAATTTGCATACCGCCCAAACAGAGGCACAGAGGACGCCATCACCCACGTCCTACACACCGCCCTCTCCCACCTGGAAGGAAGGGACACCTATGTGAGGATGCTGTTCGTGGATTACAGCTCAGCGTTCAACACCATAGTGCCCTCCAGGCTCGTCAGTAAGCTCAAGGATCTGGGCCTGAACACACCACTGTGTGACTGGATCCTGGACTTTCTGACGGAACGCCCCCAGGTGGTAAGAATAGACAACCTCACCTCAACTTCACTGACTCTCAGCACAGGAGCGCCACAGGGCTGTGTTCTCAGCCCCCTCCTGTACTCCCTCTACACCCACGACTGTGTGACAACAAGAGCTTCAAACACCATCGTGAAGTTTGCGGATGACACAGCAGTTGTGGGGTTGATCTCCCATGGCGACGAGACGGCTTACAGGGAGGAGGTGACCACATTGGAACAGTGGTGTCAGAACAACCACCTCTCCCTGAACATCTCAAAGACCAAGGAGGTCATTGTGGATTACTAGAGGGGGGGTTGCATTCACCCCCTAGTCACCACCAACAGCACAGCAGTGGAGAGGTTGGACACCTTTTAAATACCAGGGTGCCACTGTAGTCAGGAAGGTCCGACAGAGACTGGACGCTCTGTGGCGCTTAGGGACTTTTAGATTGAAACACAAATCTTCAGGGACTTCTACCGGGGCACCATAGAGAGCCTCCTGACAGGCTGCTTCACCACCTGGTACGGCAACTGCACCAACGTGGACCGTAAGGCGTGGACCGTAAGGCGCTCAGCCCAACACATCACCGGGTGCGAGCTGCCCAGCCTGCAGGAGCTGTACACCCAGCAATGCCTAAGGAGGTCCCTGAGAGTCATTAAAGACAACACACACCCCAACAACAGCCTGTTCTCCCTCCTGCCCTCTGGTAGAAGATACAGGACCCCCGGGACTCACACCAGCACACTGAGGAACAGTTTTTTCCCCCAGGCCATCAGACTTTTAAATGGATAATTCATATGACGCCTTCTCACATAAAAAGTACCTCAATCATATATCTTATACTGTATATGTTCTTAATATGCCTTGTACAAAGTATTTATTATATATGTACATTCATACTTCCTGATATGTATGTGTTCTTAATATGCCTTGTAGAAAGTTTTTCGTTTTATAATTGTAATATAACTTATTATTTTAATGGAGTTTCCCAGCAAAAAGCATTTCACACGATTGTACTTGTATAACCGGCGTGACAATAAACATCTTGAATCTTGAATCTTATTATCGCGTTATCACGTTATTATCGTGTTAACTCTGACAGCCGTAGCTGAAATAAAACTGAACTTAAACTTATGCAAAAGAATAGCAGCCAAAGTATGATTTGATAAGTCTAATTACCTACAGAGTAGTCTGTGTCAGGGAGTGAAAAAATGCAGTAACTTTGTCTTTTCATTTATTAACATTCAACTCGAACGTTATCAGCTTTGAAACTTCCCTTGTCATGAGGAAATTTAGAAGTCACAGCATTTTAGACACTTAGCTGAGGTCTTTAGTCATACTATTGTGACCAAAGCAGTGTCACTTTTTGGGGGAAAACAAAATATGAGAGAATGGTCACGCTCTGCAGCCCTGCCCTGCAAATAAACCTAAATTTGCATTGGAATATTTTTGAATAACTCAATCAGATTAAGAAGCATTATAGCCTGTGTTAAGATGTGGGAATGCCCTCCACACTGTTTGTCCTCATTGGCAGTTTCTAGGCGTATATTAAAATTCTTCTTTGGCTTTCCCACACACGCAAACAACGAGCATTCAGACCTCTGTCATCTTCACAAAGCACACGTTCTTCTCTGTCCTTTTTTGACCTTTAAAAGCCGGCGTCCCCTGTTTGTCATTTGTTTCAGCGGGCCAGGCTCCTCTTCTTCCCTCCCAGGCTTCTTTCTCCTGCCTTGCCTTGCTGTTTCACCACTGATTGTGCCTCTTTCATCTGTCACAGCCCTCTCGCTGTCTGAGAGGAACAGACAGTGATGGATGCTAATCACTTTGCCTGTGTGCCCATCCACCCCAACGCCTAGTCAACAAGCCCAGCCCAGGCTTCCCCCTTCCAGCCTATGAATAAATGAGCCGCTCTCCTCATTTCCAACACTGTTAGTAATGTATCTGCACCCTATTACTGTTGAGCTCAGACAGTGTTTGTTGTATTTCACATGAACAATAATGCACACATAAAAGCTGCAGTAGGCAAAATGTTTTTGGCATCATTGGGCAAACATCCCATAATAACCTTTTAGCATAATGTAGTTCAAGTGTTCTGAGAGAAAACTAGACTTCTGCTCCTCCTCATGGCTCTGTTTTCAGGCTTTAGAAAATTTAACCTGTGATGGGAGACTTTGACAAATCACAGGTCATTTCAGAGAGAGAGCGTTCCTATTGGCTGTTCATTCAACGGAGGCAGCTGTCTCACAAACTCTGATCAAACGGTCAAACTAGGCAGCGCTGAGCAAAAATTAATTAATATTCTCTTACTGCAATGACTATTTCTCACTTAAACTTTCTTCAGAATCATCTTGTAGTGTACTTAACTTTAGCTGTAAAATGAGAAAGTTTACTTCGGCTGGTGGGCGGTGCTTGGTATTTCCTCAACTGATCTCAACATGGCTGCTGGGTCACAAACTTTCTCATTTTACAGCTAAACAGTACACTACTATGGCTGTGACGATTCACTCAGCTCACGATAAGATAAGATACGATACAATACACGATATTGGGTTCACAATCTTGATACGATATTATAACAATCATTTTAACAAAACTTGAATAATGAAAATATATGACTGAAAAAATAGCCTTTTATTCAAAAGACATAAAACGCAAAACAATGCTGTTGTTTGTCATTTGTTATGGTATCAGTCCTTCCTCCTGTCTTCTGTCTTCTCTCCTGCTCCTATACTTTCTGAAGACAATAAATGAATAACACAGGGGCTCCGTAGTCCGCAGCCTTGTCAATTACAGCACATCACCGCTTCACGTCTTCCGTTCCTCAGTTCACAATAAACTCCCTGGATACAAACACTGAAACACTGAAACACTGAAACACGGCTGACTAGAGGAACTAAAGTCATTCACAACTCAACTAAATAACTGACACGTGTTTACAGTTAGCTGTTAGCCGCCGAGCTAACGTGCTGTTAGCCGCCGAGCTAATGCACTCTGCTTGTGTACACATAGCAGGGCAGGATGACAGACTGATCTCTGATCAGCTGTTCACTGACTGCGCTGTGTGTGTGGGCCTATGAAAGGAGGCTGGGTGACGGGCGGACATGGCTCTCGGGGTATGACACATGCGCAGTGTAACTGAAGCTGCGGCCGTGCGTTGCGATTGGTTCAATTTCGGCGAGGGCAGACCAGATTTGAGTGTGCATGTGTTGTACCCCAAAGATCTGACGCGTACTCAGCCTCCTTCTATCGGCCTTGCAGAGCAGCAGGAAGAGGCAGGAAGAGGCTGCAGCTGTAGCCCTGGTACGTAGTACCTATTATGCCCTGATATTGCCATTCAGTTTTTCGTCTCGACGATGCATATCATCACGTTTTTATCGCCATATTTCGTGGCACGATATTTCGTCACACTCCTATACACTACAAGATGATTCTAAAAACATTTGAGTCGAGAAATAGTCATTACAGTAACAGAATATTGATTCATATTTGATCAGCGCTGCCTAGTTTCACCGTTTGATCAGAGTTTGTGAGTGATTGACAGCTGCTCAGAGACGGCAAGGCTCCAGCTTGGCTGTGATTGGTTGTCTTCCTCCGGACTGTGAAATCTTACAGATGCCGTTAGGAGCACCGGAGGACACCGGATATATGCATGGAGTGATTTTATAAAAACAACTTTTCTTATTGTCACATTTGCTCAAATTCTACCCACTGCTGCTTTAATATATGTAAAACAAACAATAAATATATGTATATTCCTACTTTTTCTAAACCATTACTTCAAACTAAAAATCCCCAAATCTTTTTTTTTTTGTAGCTTTCTCTCTGATGTGAAATACAAAATGAGCTTTCCCTGTCCTCTAATCTGCTCTGCTATTCATAAAGTGTTTATGAAGTGCAGGAAATGAAACACTTTACAGTCAGAGATATATCCATAGAAATAGATCATTCTGTGGCCCAGAACCATTTCTTTTCTTTGCTAAAAGATGAGGTGCTGCAGAGGAGAGGTCTCTTGGTAAAGCTACCTCAAAATAACCACTTTGATCTCGGCAGAGCTCGTGTCGTTTTTGTTTGCACAGATGGCTTTGTTGTATTTATTGCTGTGGTTTGTTGCTCTCCATAATCGCTTGAAATATTTGTGGCTGGGCGGCTGATTGAAATTTATGTTGCACAAACTATTAGAAGGGCATCCAATTGCTTTTGTGACATCATTTTTTGGATTATTTGGTTAAAGTACATGATTTCTGATGTGGCATGCAGTATTCTAAATGTAATAAGCTGCTGCTGGATTTCTTTGTCTGGAAACATTTGAAGCAATTAAATATATATATATGAATACAACCCATATGCTAGTATGTGAAGGACATCAGCCCTCTCAGAATGATGACTGATTGCTATGGTCTTCGAGAGACTTGCTGGGATTTCTTTTCTTTTCTTTTTTTCTATGAAAGCGTGCTGTGTCCAAGACTACAAAGTGTCATGCAACTAGATTTGTGTTCTCAGTCTTGAAGATAAAAAGAATAGTCCTGAGTGGCGGTGAGTTCCCAGGCTTTTAACCTTTTTATTTGTTTTGGGTTGCCTATCATGTGAACCAAATTATTTTTTAAAAATGTACAGCTCCCGCTTCAAAACTCCTAAAATCGATGTTCATTTGTGAAGATTATCTTGCTGAACAATACGTTTAACTATCATAAACGTTTGTTTGCCACAGAGTTTATTTTCTACAATAACCTAAAAGCCAATGGAACAATCCCATCGGCTGTTTGTCAAAGGAACCAGGGCAATGCTAACTTACTAAAATACATCATCCCTGGAGCGCTCTGTCTTGTTCTCTCCAACCAACAATCCAAACTTCAAAGATATTCACTTTACCACCACATAAGACAATTAAAGCAGCAAATACTCACAATTAAGAAACCAACATATTTGGCATTTTTGTTGTAACAATAACTTGGCTTGATAACTTGCATAACTGCATTCCAACATAGACAGTTAATGACTAAATTGATAATATTTCCTACATAAGCCAGAACCAGAGGGACATGCTAATCAAAAATAGTTTAAAAATATATTTTTTCTGTTTCTTTCCTTTCCTTTGGAGAAACTAATGTCAATAAAAGTCTCCCTATCCCAGACACATTTCTTGAATACTTCCCTGAAAAAATGACCGGCCCACAGTAAGAGGGAGGAGGCCCACAGTAAGAGGGAGGAGGCCCACAGTAAGAGGGAGGAGGCCCACAGTAAGAGGAAGGAGGCCCACAGTAGGAGGGAGGAGGCCCACAGTAGGAGGGAGGAGGCCCAAAGTAGGAGGGAGGAGGCCCACAGTAAGAGGGAGGAGGCCCACAGTAGGAGGGAGGAGGCCCACAGTAAGAGGGAGGAGGCCCACAGTAGGAGCGGGGAAAAAAACGATCCACCTACATATTGCAAGTTTTTTTTAATTATTTTTTTAATTAATTTTTGTAAGCCTGAATCAATATAATTGTGTCATCTGAGTGTATGCGGAGGTAGAAGGAAGTTACAGCTTTAATTGTTGTAGTCTGAGTAACGTGACGTCATATCCGTTTCATGAAAAACAAAGCTGAAGCCAGAAAGCAGAAAACGGTGGAGGGTCCGAGATCTGCGGGGATAGTTAGTTAGTTAGTTAGTTAGTTAGTTAGTTAGTTCACAAACAGACATGTACCATCTCATTTTAAATCCGAAGTATGGTAAACACTTCACATGCAGTAAAATATGGAAGCACTTTGAGTTTCACACATTGCAGGAAAAGCAGAGCTGGACATGGCTAAAGCTACATGCTAACTCTGTCATGGGTCGATATCGTATTAAGACTTTTGAACTTTACAGCACTCTAGAGTTATTGGTAATGTTTGGATCACACGAGTCTGAACCAATCCTACGCAGCCACGGCTGGAATGGGATTGTACAACAGTGGAGGCTGAGGAGGTTACTCCTCTATTTTTGAGAGGGAACAGGGAGATCAAAATTTAAAAAAGAGTAATTGGTTGAAATGAATCATTACCAAATCTCAGTATCATTTATAAAATATTTTTGATTCATCTTTGGAAAAAAAAATCTATTATTTAAATTCTGATTAAAATGCTTCAACAGCGCCACATGCAGGGCAGGCAAGATCCAATACATATCGAACCGGCTCCACAGTATCATGATAGTATTGAATCGAGAGATTAGCGTATTGTTCCAGCCCTATCCTGCAAGGTATTATGGGATATTGAGGGTTGTGAAGTACACAGTTATGGAGTGCTACAAGAATGAGTCCTAAAACCCAGAAATGAGTTAGCATGTTAGTACTTCCTGTTCCCTTGTCTGGAAGTCAATGGGATTTTAGTTAGTTTCCTGAAATCAGGTCTGTGGTTAACACAAGCTGAAGAGATTTTAACGTTTTCTTCTACGATATAAAATACATCAATAAATACCCCACTCATGAATTTTGAAGCCTTTTATGTGTCTTAAAAAAGGCGGTTGCTAACAAGTGGCTAAATGAGACTACTAAATGCCATCACATCGACTCGTCCTCCTTTACGTTGTGTATACTCGCGCTCATGCGACCGTGGTGTTGTTCGTTTAGTTTAACGTTAGCTTTTTACTTCTGACGATTGCATTTACACTTCAAATATCATAAAAGTGGTGTTCATTTGAGAAGATTATATCACGGAACAAAACAGTTAGTATTATAAATGTTTGTTTGCCACAGAGTTTATTTTCTGTAATAATCCAAAACCCAATGGGAAAATCCAATCGGCATTTTGTCGAGGGAACCATGGCGATGCTAACTTATTAGTTGGCCTACAAAAATACGTCATCCTTGGAGCACTCTATAATGTCCCACACATTGGGACAAATGTAGGGCTGCATTTCCTGGAGCCTTTGTTCGGTCTTAGGGTCAGTTATGACATATTTAGTGTAGAAATGTGATGGATCCAGTCCGGGAACTGTGGCACAGTTACAGTGTCTCATCTTTCTTCAGGAACCGTGAGCTGGCAAATCTGGAGCTCATTGAGTCTGATGGCAACCAGGTTTATAAGGCAGTGAAGTGTATCGACCTGAAACGCACTCTTCACTAGAGCTTTGTATTGATTCAGTGGGCACCATCCTTGTGGAAAAGTGTCACCGTTATTTGTCCTTTTTTATTCTTGTTGGCTGATTCACCTTTATCTCTGAATGAGAAGTGATGAATATGAATTGTAGCAGCACTGTATGAGACTAACAAAGGTACACGTTTGACATTTGACATCTTTTAAAGAGATGATATTTTAAAGTTACAATTTGAACAAACTAAGTAATTTACTCTCAGAAACACATTCAGTTTATGGGGCTGGGACGATACACCTTCCTCCCGATTCAATACTATCACAATACTTTGGGTGCCGATTCAATATGTATTGCGATTCGATATTAAGATTTATTGTGATTTTTGTTAACTTTTTTAAAACAAGGCCATGAGAAAAAGTCGAATCATACACTTATAGGGACCTTTAAATTCGGAAATGTCTAAATAAATAGATTCAAGATTCAAGATTCAAGATTCAAGATGTTTATTGTCACGCCGGTTGTACAGGTACAAACGTGTGAAATACTTTTTGCTGGGAAGCTCCATTAAAATAATAAATTATATTACATTTACATTATAATTACATTTACATTACAATTACATT
>CAKAOH010037399.1:21003-35911 GCA_916701665.1 Sebastiscus tertius | reverse complement strand
TGCTAATGCCTTCAAGGTTTGATAATAATGGACACTCCTGAATTTCTTATTTGTCTTCCTCCTCTTCCTTCTTCCTCAACATGGCCGGCCCCGACCCACAGCTGTATAATTTAACATTGTGGTTTCAGTCATAAATCACAAATAATAGGCTAGATAGATAGAGAGTTACTTTATTGATCCCGAAGAAAATTCAAGATTTCTGTGCTATTCTTGACTTTTTCAATTATAAATTTTAATCAGAAGGAAAGTTGCCGGAATTTTGATCATGTTTTTTTATTGTGGTATTAACGTGATCTTTTTTTTTTTTTATTCCCCTGTTGTTACATTAAAGAACATTTCAACTTCTCAGATTTATTAGATTTAATAGATACAGTGTAATGCCACATAATCACATGTATTCACATGAACAAAAAGTTCATATTTGTCTCCTAAATCTTTCATAAATGTAGTGCTTTTTGGCAGCTGTTTCTTTTGGGAAATTAAAGTGTACTTGAATGCCTCACTAATGAGAATTTTGGAAGTGGTCTCAGGCTTCAGGTCTCTGCAAGTTGACTTGAAGACCAGGTCTCCCTGTCTTCTCTGTGTCTGATATTATTAACACCTTCATGTCTCGTTTCCACTCAGGAAGCCATGATGGATCACGCTCTGCAGATGATCTCTTACATTGCAGACATTGGTAACATTGTGGTCCTGATGGCACGAAGGAAACGTAAAGGGCAGGATGGTGACTCTTGCTCTTCCTCCTCATCCGGGCCTCAGAAGAAGTACTTAATGATCTGCCATGTCTTCTCCTCTGACGATGTGAGTATGTCGATTGAATGGCCGTTTTATAAAACGGGACACTTTCATGTGTTTTTGTCTTATTTTTAACACAACAGCTGTTCAAGGATTAAAAAGTGTTTCCTGCTCTGCTTTTATGCTTCTTATCTTCATTGTTGCCACAACTTCATTGTTTCAGTTCATCTGTAGTGTTGAGCCTTTGGCTGCAAAACTCGCAAACAGGCTTACGAGTCGAGACCTCATTAAAGTATCTTTTGCTCCCCGCAATGTTGCATCTCAGATCAAATGTGCTGTTTTCAGCTGGACAACAGTTTCAGCTTCAGCTTGGCCTGGTTTCCTTCCCCCAGACGGCCAGCGAGTTCTCCTGAATGTAAAAACGGTCTGGCTGTCGTCCCAGTTTCCCACTGTTGGCAAGACTGAATAGCGAGAGGAAGGGTTTCTTTTTAGAAACCAATTAGCTGTGGGATACTGAAGGCCATGAGGCCACTGCATCTACTGCTAGTTTTCCCAACTTAACTCTTCTTGTATGAACAGTTTCATTTTAAAATGAGATGTACAATGGATGGGGTGAATGTAACAAATAACTGATGAAACAGTAAAGACACAGGTCACCTATTATAGGAAAGTAGGGAACCTTTTCAGACTTGATGCTCTGTTTTAGTTTCCGGGTGTGACGTGTGTTTTGGGTGCTTTGTTTAGTGTTTTGCACATTCATTTGCTTTTATTTGTTCGTATGAAAATGGAGGGTAAAAACTGGATGAAGAATATTTATTTAACAAATTGAAACCTGAGTCCATTCTCTCTCTCCATCCAGGCTCAGGTCATAGCCCAGGCTATCGGCCAGGCGTTCGGAGTGGCGTACCAGCAGTTTCTTCAGGCCAGCGGCATCAAGGCCAGCGATCTGAGGCCTGGCGAGTACAGCGACTACCTGGAAAGTCAGGAGCTCTATAACGGAGACCTGGCCCACTTCTCTGACTCTCAGAACATCCGAGACGTAAGCAGAGTGATTTCGGCTACATGTCTTAACACAAATTGCAGGTGGCCATTAATAGATGTCATTAGGATTTAATTTGATGTTATTAAGGATTTTCTAGTGCACATGTAAGAAGAGTCATGTGAGGTGGTTGAATGTATAATTTAGATCATTAATCATTGATATTTAACTTATAATGCAAACAGAATTAGCCAATATCATCGTTTCAGCTTTTTCAAGATGTTTCTAACAGACATTAAAAACAAAATATGATGGGTAACAGGTTACTCTATAAAAATAGATAGAGAAGAATGCTATGTATAATATATAATAATAGAAAAATAGAACAGTATCTGTGCAAAATGTGTGTGTAGACTTGAAAGGTGGCTTAAAAAAAGTGTCCTAGTGGCTTCATGGTTAAGATGCACACCATATACACTATGGTAGTTGCAAACGTTCCTGGTTCAATTCTGGACCTGTTGTTGCACTTAATTCCCCGTCTCTGTCTCCCTTTATTATCTTGTCACCTCTCTATTGTCCATTTTAAAATAAAGGCATAAAACAATCCCACAAAAAAAGTTGCTCCTTCATGTAGGGCAGCTGGTGTAGTCAGCTTGGATTTATGTATTACAGTGTATTTCAATAGTGATAATTTTCAAATGTAGGTAATTGTAGGGAAATAACTGGTTAACCAAATGAAAACATTTTCACTGCTGTGTGTCTGTGGCTCAGGTCGCCATCACCAAGGCTCCTGGAGAGATCTTGGGCCTGGCGGTCGTGGAGTCGGGCTGGGGCTCCATCCTTCCCACAGTGGTGGTGGCCAACCTCCTTCACGGAGGTCCTGCCGAGCGCTGCGGCGAGCTCAGCATCGGGGACCGCATCATGTCCGTAAACAGCACCAGCCTTGTGGGTCTGCCCATCACCACCTGCCAGAACATTATCCGGGTGAGAAGGGAACAGGGGACGCAAACTTAGTGATTTTGATAACAATAACTACATCAACAGTAATTACAGTGTTATTGTTATTATTCACTGTACCTACAAGTGATCTTACCTTGTTCACAGCAAATGAGCTGCCCTAAGGATGCACTAGATGTGCTGCCCTAAGGATGCACTAGATGTGCTGCCCTAAGGATGCACTAGATGTGCTGCCCTAAGGATGCACTAGATGTGCTGTCCTAAGGATGCACTAGATGTGCTGTCCTAAGGATGCACTAGATGTGCTGCCCTAAGGATGCACTAGATGTGCTGTCCTAATGATGCACTAGATGTGCTGTCCTAAGGATGCACTAGATGTGCTGCGCTAAGGATGCACTAGATGGCACTATGTTTCCATGCAATGTGAGAGTGCATATACCAGTATTGATCTGATACTGTATTCAGATATTAATTGGGGTTTTAAAGGGCCAATTTCAGTATTCATCAAGTTGTGTATAGCCCGTATGTTTGCGCTTATATTCAATATTTCAAGAGTTTTCATCCTGTTAAGGTAGAGCACAAGCGGTTCATGATATTGTGTCCATCATTTGCCTGTGATGGACACAATATCATGAGCACCTATATAATGCCATCAACAACAGCCCTGCACTGAATTGTATGACTGAGAAGTGTATAATGTTTTGTGTTTTGAGACTCTGTCAACTTTATGGTAATTTGTGAGGCCATGGTTAATCATGTTGTTGCATTATATAGCGTATTTAAAAGATTTCATATGCAGAGGGTAGTGACCATGAAAGCCTGAATGGCAACCAAACAACTGTCAGCGTTTACCATCTTGCATTTTACATTAAAAAAACCATCAAAATCAATGTTTTAAAAATGAAGGAACTGTTAAGGATCTAAAGAGAAGACCAGTGACAAGTGTTTGCAGACCTTTTAAGGTAGTAATGCAGCACAGTTTGCAAAGAAAATAATATTTCCAGTCCGGTTAACTAAAGTGGTTTTATTTATTTTTGGTCAGAAAAATGCTGCTGTAACCTTAGTGCTCTAATTCACATTTTGTTTTTATCTCAGGACTTAAAAAGCCAAAAGTATGTGAAGCTCAGCATCGTTCATTGCCCGCCAGTCACCATGGCGATTATCAGGAGGCCAGATCCCAAGTTTCAGCTGGGCTTCAGTGTGGAGGACGGCATTGTAAGTCAATATTCATATTTTCTATGTGTCTCTCCGTTTGTCTCACTCTCACAGCCAGTTCTACTATTTTCTTCAGTTCTTTAACGAAATAATCAACTTGCTAGCTTTTTGTGGTGCTTTTTGACTTTGTTTTGAAAAGTAAAAAATTCCCTCTCTCTTCCTGGTTGCAGATCTGCAGTCTGATGCGGGGCGGTATAGCAGAGAGAGGAGGCATTCGTGTTGGGCATCGCATCATTGAAATCAACGGACAGAGTGTCGTCGCCACAACGCACGACAAGATCATTCAGATCCTGACCAATGCTGTCGGAGAGGTGAGAAGGGTTTTTATTTAGTCATAAATACAGTAATGGATATTTCACTCAAAGTTTGTTTTTTGTTATGACATATTCTCAGAGTTAAAAGTTCGATTTTTCTCCCTCCTGGCAGATTCACTTGAAGACCATGCCAGCCTCAACATATCGACTCTTAACGGGACAAGAGCAGCCAGTGTTTCTTTGAGCACTTCCTGCTGCATCAAAAACAAAACTACTGCACAGTGTTCAAGCTCCATGAACTTTTGCCAAAATATGATGTAATTGATCATACAGCATATCATATGCTGTTGTCACGCCACTGAATACAACAAACTAGTCTGGCTATATATTTTTAAGCTGTAAAGTACATTGTAATATTGTGAAAGCATATTTTAAAGTGACAGGGATAGATGATAGCTCTCCATTTATATTTATCTGATATTTAACAATGCAGCCAGTAGCTGAGATGCAATAATTCATGAACGGAATATATTTTGACTTCACTAACTTTTACACGGTGTTGAGCATACTGTGCTCTGGAGTTTTTGGTCTTCCAGCCTGGTGTGTTGCCAGTGTGCCTGAGCTGAACGTACTTGCAAGGGAAATCGTATTGTTCAAGACAAAGAGTGTAGTTCATTGTGATGTGCTTCCAGTCCCTCACGTACACATGCATATCAGAGCGCTCTGGTTCATTCATACAATGCTTCCCTGACTGTGCCTGACAGGAAACAGATATCATGCACAATTAAAGGTATTGGCCTTATTTCATAGAAAGATGCATATATTTTTAAGAATTTGCTGTTTCAGATGTTCATTAAAATGATCTGTAAGATATCTTCTTGATGTTATTTATTGAGTGTCAGCGGTCGCTTAATATGTTTCAGATGCAAAGCTTTTTTTTCATTTTAAAACAAATTACATGCCTATGTACATCTGAGTTAGAGCTACTGTATATTTAAATTTGGACAGCTCTATTAATATCTTTGCAATATATGTAATTGAAAAATATATCAAATTGATAAAAGCACATTTCTTATAAAGGTAAATGTATGTAATAATTGCAAATGTGATGCTATTAATTAATATCTCTACTGCTATTTTATTTACAAGTAAACAATGTATGCTGCTTGTGCTAATAAAGTAATGCCTTTTATTTATGTGAATATTATTATATTAAAGGGACTGTTTGTAACTTTTTAAGCGTATAAATGTAGTGGGTCGGGACACATGCGCGTTCGCATTTGCACGCTCGCGTGTGGCCGGAGCCTCGTCTCCTCTGCCTGCTTGCCTTCACTCAGACAGCGCGTGCGTTCTTGCGTACTCGCTCCACCTCTAGACGTGATTAATCGATTAGTTGTCAACTATTAATTAATAGCCAACTATTTTGATAATTGATTAATCAGTTTGAGTAATTTTTTAAGGAATAACAGTCAACGTTCTCTGATTCCAGTTTCTTAAATGTGAATATTTTCTGGTTTCTTTACTCCTCTATGACAGTAAACGAAGAAAAAGATATTCATATTTGAATTGTGGGCAAAACAAGACATTTTTAGGACGTCATCTTGGGCTTTGGGAAACACTGATTGACATTTTTCACCATTTTATAACATTTTATAAATCAAACAACTAATGGATTAATGGAGAAAATAATCAACAGATTAATTGACAATGAAAATAATCGTTAGTTGCAGCCCTGTACTACATGTTTTTATCAAATCCTAAATCTAATTACATTTCAGGCATTTAACTAATGCTCATGATGAGAGAGCAGGTAGGGACGCTTAATGAGGAAAAATAAACAATGAACACAAACTGGCAACTGCAGACGTTGATGCAGCGCACGGTTTCAACCAATATTTAAGTATTTAAATTCCATAACTGTGATAACTCCTCCAATCAAACTGTTTCTTCACAACACACTTTGTTGATTAACTAACCCCCATGTGTTTTTAGATTAAATAAAATGAAGTTAATCATTTTATTTGACACATGAAGATCTTAATTCCAAAGCTGTCCATAGCTGAATCTAACAGCTCACACTATTATCAAGTTTTATTTAATCCTACAACCTGAAATCCATTGAGATTCCACTAATATCCACCATTCAAAAGCCAAAACAACTACCAACATAAAGTGGAAGTGAGACTAAAAATACTGATACTGAAAGCAGTTTCTAGTTGAGAGCAAAAAAGGAAATGATAACGCAGAATAAATGCGGCCAAAACCCTGAACGAAAGAAAAAGAAATTCAAAACTACGAGGTAATTTTCACGGTTAGAAAAACTGACCTGAGTGTCAGCAGTGAGGACTTTGATTCGCTGGGTTGAGATGAACAGATCCACCTCTGTCATTGGCTGGGACTCTCCCTCTGGAGCCTGAAACAAACACAGTCACACCGACATCCTGATGACAACATCACTAAAAAAACACAGCTAATGCCTCGATAGAAGAATCTGGATTTCAAAACCGGTATTTTTAGTATGACAGAAATCCCTTACTAGAACAATATCACACAGCAACAACAACCGCTGCGTTCAGTGTCCACTGTGAGCATCTCTTATCGGAGTTCACCTTAATGCGGTCCACTGCCTCCTGCGCCTGCGTCATGCGGGCGTTTGTAGACGGGTTCTTCTCTGATTTGATCTGAGTGGAGCCCAAGTACTTGGCACCAAATATCACGCCATCCAACAGGTCTTCAGGGTCACACGGACCGGGCACTAAAAGGGTAAAACACATTAGATAACGACTTGGCCTCATTTCTCTTTAGTAACATTTGACGCTGAAAAATCTTTCTAATTTATATGACAAGTGAGCTGAAGTGACTCACCGTCTTTATATGAGGGATGATCTGCGCTCTGTAATAATAGCAAAAAGAGAAATGAATAAACTGTCAAGACTGAAAAAGAAAATAAAAACAGTTCAAGAGAAATTTAAAAGATTATAATTCACACAATTGACCCTTTTAGTTACTTAGCAACTTATAAAAACCAAACATTTGCTAGTTAAAGGTTTTAAATTTTTGTGGAGACCCTTTAAAGGGACTGTTTGTAACTTTTTAAGCGTATAAATGTACCGGGTCGGGACACATGCGCGCTCTCGTATGGCCGGAGCCTCGTCTCCTCTGCCTGCCTGCCATCACTCAGACACCGTGCGCGTTCTCGCTCCACCTCTAGACTTGAATGCGCGCACACTCCACACTGCAGAAGAGTTAGTTTAGCTCTGAGAATATCTAGTGAATGTACAGTGGACGTTTGTGCAGAAATAACTGCTGCAGCTCCTCCAGACCAACAGAGGTTTCCCTGTTCACTCCAGCTGCAGGCGGAGGGAGCCGAGTAGAAGCAAACACAGTATCAGCAGTGATTCATGGAGAGACCTCCGTCTGGTCAGCTAACATTACTGCCAATCAGCTGAAATATAGAGTGATATTGTGCTTTTAGCTGACGTGTGTCACCTCACTGTTTTGAGCGATGCTTGCTCATGTCTATGTAGAGCGAGCACAAGCACGAGCCCGACGCTGACTTTCGTTGATTTCACGGCCACAGGTGTCGCTGTTAAGAAGCATTTCTGAAAGTTACAAATAGTCCCTTTAAGATACAGTTCTTATTATCTAAGGCTCTGTGAACATGTACATAACAGCACTGTGGCCAATCAGCTGTTACCAAAACATAGACAACAGATTCTTTACCGGCTTCTGTGACCCCCGCCCCTGGAACGTCCCTAAGCCAATCAGCGTCGCCAGTGGGCGGGACTTTCTCCAGCTCACACTTGGTGGTTACACACACACAGACCGAAAGTGGAGGAAATGGAGAACCAATGACAAGCTACCAGCCGTGAAAGGAGACTTTATCGCCTATTTTACAGAAAGGTAATCATTAACAACAGTTTTAACGAGTCTTGGGAGCTCATTACGTTTAATTAATTTTTTTCTAAAAGGTGTTTTTCATCACCATCACCATGTAAACATGCTTGGAAGCTGTAGGTGAGGTTAGCTAAGAGAAGCTTTCCTCTTCCTTCTTTAGCTCACTGTTAGCTAACATTAGGTAACATCAGGTTAATGCTGTTCTTCAGCTGCTAGTTATGGATGAGTCAAACTGTGAATTAAACTGGTGATTGTAGCAGCTGATATCAGCATTTAAATTATATTTTTACTTTACATTTTGTTTGAATAAGGTCCCAAATGAAATGCTGAAATGCCTACCTTTAATTTGTGCCTGTTAGTTAAGTACATTTTATATTATGACATGAGATTTTTAAAGATGTACAATTACATTAAGTGACAAATATATTGCATAATAGTATTAATCTATGTTTCCTGCTATAGGCCTCCATAATGCTCTGAAAAGGGAAATAGCCACATTTTAAAGGTCCCATATTGTGCTCATTTTCAGGTTCATGCTTGTATTTTGTGTTTCTACTAGAACATGTTTACATGCTGTAATGTTTTAAAAAACACTTTATTTTCCTCATACTGTCTGTCTGAATATGTCTGTATTTACCCTCTGTCTGAAATGCTCCGTTTTAGCGCATTTTGATGGAATTGCAACAGAATTGCAACAGAATTGCAACAGAATTACGTGGCTAGGGAACAGCTTTGGTCCATGTGTACTTCCTCTCAGCTGATGACATTCACATACACTACAACCAGGAATAAACTGGAACACATTTAGAATGTTTACGTTTAAAATAGTGTCAAGGGTCTAAATATTGTATATTTGTGACATCACGAATGGGCAGAAATCCTGACAGCTTGTTTCAAATGCAAAGTTTCTAAATACGGGCTGTGGGTGTTTCCATGTGGATTGTGTTTTTCGATACTTTCACAGTATTTATGTAGGACATAAGACTGCTTTATAATAAAAACACAAGAAAATCTCACTTTTTCATAATATGGGACCTTTAAATGAAATGGTCAAAATAGAGGAAAAAAGGTTTCAAATGTAGTGGTTCATACCTGTACTGACATTTGCAAAGCCTTGAAATGTAAACAGATAAAGTTTAAAACTTAAAATGAGCTTGGCTATTGCTTTCTAACCTGGCACAAGTCATGAGCCAGATCTTCAGATTATTTACTAACTAGAGCACCAACACTCTGGAGGCCTCCACAGAGCAAATGTAAATGTTAAAGTCTCTAAAGTAAGCTTTGAGGATCAGGAGGATTTTGAGATAAAGCAAGGGGATAGTCCATCTTGAGCAGATCACAGCAGACACATAAGACAACCTTGACTCTCGATAAATATAAAAACAGCCTGTTGAATTGTCCTCTGCAGGGGAAAGGTCAGCTACGGTTCCTCACTAATGATAAACTTCACATTCACAGTCAACATCACATGTCAAAATACTACATTTTAAAGAATAGCACACAAAGACTCAACTTAACTCACTTTAAATGTAAAATGAAAAAAGTGCCTAAAAGAATAGCAGTTAATAACCTCCTGCAAAATTTATTTCGGTCTGTGAATAATTACACAAACAGTTTGGGAGAAAAGAAAAGATTAAAAAAAAAAAAAAAAAAAACGTGACAGAAAATGGACAAAAAGTCAAATTGGGATATTTTATATTTAGTCAATTACTGTCGGTCATTCAGCCTCCGTGATTTCTTGACTCTGTCATCGTGTTATTATAGCAAGTTGTGTATGAACTGAATCAAAATCGTATCGTGGCGGACTTTGGGATACCAGCAAATATTGTATTGTTGTCCAAAGAATCAATATAATATTGTATCGTGATGAAACTTGTGATTTACATCCTGACACTACATCAACAAAGACATAAACACAATATGTCATCTACACAATGATAACACCAGGCAGGGTCGTTGAAGGGAAGTACGTAGTTCCTTTGCAACAACGATAGTAGTAAAAGCCAAGTATACAGTCAATAAGTTAGATCAGATGCAAAATCATGAAAACAAAAAGTGCAGATGTGCCAATTTACAACCATGTAAACGGTATGCAGACAATGACTGCACAAGTGGTTGTCGCATACAGTGAAGGAACAAATAGTGGAAAGGATATGGTGTCAACATTGTTCATTAAAAGGTAAGGCTGTCCTTGTCCAAAGAAATTCTTAGTCTACTAACACTCATACGATTTAGTCGTCTAATCGATTAGTTGATTTAATCAACAGATCTGTAAAACTGAGTTGCTCCACAAAGAATCACACAAAAGCACCACTTTGAGTCTGTGTTTACCAGAGATGTTCTCATACGTTTCTTGGAGTCATTCAGCATGAAAAAAAGCAAGACAGAGAGGATGATGAAATGTGATAAATGTCCCCAGCTCTAATTGAAGTAGTGGGGACGCAACAGCCACATTTCATGTGTCCCCAATCGGGCTGACCCGAATGCTTCAAAGCTTCAACCATTGCCCTGGAAATCAACTCAATCTCCAAATCAGTGTTTGAATGCTTGGTTTTTTTATTTAATTTTTTTTTTATATATAAGTTTGTAATAATAATGTATAATCCCAAAATAGCCCATGAAATAAGGAATAATCCCACAGCATTATTCATATTCAACATTCATTATTATTAGTTAATCATATTCACATATCGCAGTTTGTTGTGTGTAGAGGTGCGTGTGTGTACAGTAGTGCGTAAGCGCACTGAAACGGCGTAGCTGGAGACAGACAAACAGAAGAACATGTTAGCCTGCCGCACTACGCTGCTCTGCGAAGCTTCGAATACCTTAGAATATTTCTCACCGAAGCTTCCAAGCCCAAAAAATGGTATTCGGGACAGCCCTAGTCCCCAACAACTCGACAACTAGGACGCCCTGCTGAACTTGTCTTTTTCTCACCACATTTTGTGTTTTCCAGCTCTGCGTCATGGCCAGGTAGCTGTTCAGAGCGATGGGGTTTATCCGACAGCTTGGCCTCGTGCTCTGGAAGAACATCACATACCGCAGGAGGAACAAGGTGGCCACATCTACACTTCACAGACAGGAATATAATAGTTTGTTGAGTCAGGAATGAAAAATGGAATTTAAAACACAGCTTGGACATTACGTTAAATTGCGCTGCACAAATTAACTATAACAACCAACGTCTGAAGTTTCATGATAAACACAACTGTGTATCTGAATCAGCTTCATTGTAGGCCCCACTAGGGGGGAGGTAGTCCTGCTGGTCTCCGACAGAGGTCAATAAAGGTCATTGATTATTTGTAACAGAGCCCATGTTTTCCTCTTATGCAGATCCAGCTGATCATCGAGCTCCTCTGGCCGCTCTTCCTCTTCGTCATCCTCATCTCTGTTCGTCATTCACACCCTCCCTACAAACAGAGCCAATGTGAGTGATATGATGTCATGTGTGTTTTCAGACACACACACACACACTTACAGGTGTGAATAATGGCTTTATGTCAACCAGTTAAAGTGGCAGTAGGCACTTTTTTCTGCTCCAATCTCGCCTACTTCAGCTTTAAAGCTGTGCAGCCAAAATGGACTTCCAAGCCGATCGGGGAATGTAAAGATCACTCTTAACACACCTCACACTACAGGAATATCTGTAAAGATAATCTTTAGAACCATTAGAACATCTGGGCTTTGCTGACGATTGTCAGGAGGGGGGAATCTGGTGTGTGCGTTACATCCTTTACGACCCCTAAACGCTGCATCTTGGCAACTTCATTTTTGTAGGAAAAGTAAACTTTCCAATAACAAATTAGAAAAAAAAACACAGAACCTTGCCGGTTACCAACTTTAATTATTCAGTGCTGATACAAGGGGGTTTAATCAAATTTAGTTTTAGTTAGTTTAAGTTAGTTTGCTTGTTTTAGTTTAGTTTCAGTTTTTCAGAAATGTTTAGTTTTACTTTTTATATATTTCATTTTAGTGTTATAGTTTGTTTTTGTTAGGGACAGCTATAATGTCTCCGAGGTATGTAGCTATATACTTACAAAATAAATGGTTGGAGACTGTGTAGGAATGACCATAATGTTTAATGTTTAATGTTTAATATTCGCGCTACTTTAGTGAAGCTACTGCGGCATAGCACCGTCTCCTGCATCGTCAAGTCCGTTCAATTTCTGTGTTCAATGTCACGAGAGTTTACGGATTCATGCTGTCTCCTTTTTTCGGTAGTGATATATTATAGCTAAAAAAACTAAAACCGAAATGAATTGATGTTCATTTTTATTTTATTTTTAGATGTAGATGTAGGATGTAGTTTTTGTGTCAGTGTCAGTTCACTTAAAATATTTTTCACTGCTTATTTTTGTTTTAGTTTCAGTTTTAGTTTACTATGATAACCCTGGTTTGAATTTCCTGAAGTACCTTTGTGGATTGAATGTATTCTTAGTAAAGGAGTGGACATTAAGCATTCATAACAGTCATGTACTACCTGCTGCAGCAAAGTGAATTTTGCTTGTGAGCTTCAAAAATGTGCAACCTGTGCATGTTTCCTGTTCGGGTGTATTCTCACCTAGACATAAACTTCCTGTTTCCTGTGTTATTCTTCTTTAGATCAGTCTTGCATGTAAAGGCAGCTCACATCAGGTTGAAGATAATAACATTATAATGTCATATCAGTTGTACAAAATAAAACCAATATTAGCTCACATAACAGCAGTTTGGGTCATGTTAGGATCATTGTTCAGCCCTCTGCCTGTAGATTGTGTTTCAGGTCACCACCACCACAGTGTTTTCATTGTTTCCTGTTTGGGCTAATCTCTTGGTAGTGAACTTTTTGTCTTTGTTTTTCTTTTCCTTTGCTTGTAGGTCACTTTCCAAACAAAGCCTTACCCTCAGCGGGCACCTTGCCCTGGATTCAGGGCATAATCTGCAACATCAACAACCCCTGCTTCCACAGCCCGACACCAGGGGAGACAACGGGCCAAGTTGGCAACTTTGACAACTCCATGTAGGTAAACTGGAGGTAAAAACACAGACAGCTGTCTGGAGTGCTGCAGTTTACCAGGGGTCATTGTAGGATAGAGTAGCCCAAAAGATAATCAGACAAAATACAGACAGTCAAAATTTATGTTGGAATTAGAAATGTTTATGATAAAAAAAAGTTTCAGCTTGTTGTCATTGACTTTATTTTGTGTTTATTAGATCAAGAAAGATAAAGCCCAGAATGCAATGCTGCATACATTTTACTGTAGACTTAGTACTTAGTAATGAGGGGTACAGCCGCGATTAATTGGAGTCACTCCAATGTTTCTGAACTATTGTTTGCTAATTAACAGATGAGGCAAAGTAAAACATCTTTGAGCAAGATTATACTTTTTCAATGTCACTAGCTTACTAGCAAACAGTTTGTGTACTTTGCATGACTTTGCATAAGCATACCTCAAATTAATAGTTTGATATGTTGGGAAATACGCATACTGGTATTCACTTTCTTTTAGAGAATTAGATCAGAAGATCAATACCACTCTCATGTCTGTACGTTTATTAATAATAACTTTATTTATAGTGAACTTTTCATCTAAGAGATATAGCTGAAAGTGCTTTACACAAGAAAATAAAAATGCAACACATTCAGAGCAGATAGGCAATAAAATTAAACATTAAGAGGACAGTAGATGCTAAAATAAAAAAATAAATAAATACATAATAATAAATAGAATGGCTTTAATTATAAGCCAAATTAAATACATATGTGTTCAACTGTCATTTAAAAACAGGTAAAAGAACCTTAAAATGATTTATATTATAAGTTAAAATGTTTCAGCATCTTCATATGATAGGAACAGCCGTACTTTAGCAACATTTCTTTAGTGATAAAAAGCTGTTTTGTTCAACTTCTAAAGGTAAATGTGAAGAAGCCACAGCTTAGTACGAGAAGAACAAAATCTGCCTAACAGCAGCTCTAAAGCTCACTAACTGAGATGTTATATCTCTGCTCAATCTGCACAACAACTGAAGTGTAAAACTAGTCAGTTAAATATTGTGTGGTGATGCAGTTGACATAAGAGACTGTTCAAAAACCTCTTTGGTGTTTTCAGTTGCTTCTGTGAAACTCCCACATCTGATCTGAGAGTCAGAACAATTTGTTTCATGCAAGAAAACAACAAAATTTACATTTCTTCAGTTATTTAAATTCTGGGTTAGCTTGGCACTTCACTGAACACGGTTGGTGGTGTTTGTAGATGTGAAGTTGGTGTTTACTGGTAAACTAAAAAGCCTGTTATACCGTAGTGAAATGTAACCGTGTTTGTCCTCTTATTGTCCTTCTCCCTCAGACTGTCTCGCCTCTTCGTGGACGCCCAGACTGTTCTGTCCTACAGTGGAAACCAGAGTTTCTCTGGCTTTCAGGACCTGATGGAGAGTATCCGGATGCTGGGAGAGAGACCTGGAGCCTGGCCAAGTACACCACAACTTGTTTAAATCTCCTCTAGCAGCGACCTGAAGGGACACCTTGACACCCTGACACTGTGACACTTAAACACATTGGTGTTTACTGCCTTCAAGCACCTTATTTAGATAATGATTGTTACAAACCCTGGGTGGGCACTACTAGCCTAAAAGATCTAATTATAACACCAGTAATGAGTGAGTTGAGTAATTTTGGCAGGCAAAACACACACACACAGTGGTTACGAGTTTATAATGTCAAGGTATATCTTTAAGGTTGCTTTCCAAGAATCTGAGCGAATTATTTATATTCAATTCAATTCAATTCAATTTATTTTATTTTTGTATAGCGTCAAATCACAACAGAAGTTATCTCAAGACGCTTTATGTATAGAGCAGGTCTATGACCGTACACCATAGTTTAGAGACCCAA
>CAKAOH010037399.1:9578-20983 GCA_916701665.1 Sebastiscus tertius | reverse complement strand
TTTAAATCTCCTCTAGCAGCGACCTGAAGGGACACCTTGACACCCTGACACTGTGACACTTAAACACATTGGTGTTTACTGCCTTCAAGCACCTTATTCAGATAATAATTGTTACGAACCCTGGGTGGGCACTACTAGCCTAAAAGATCTGATTATAACAACAGTAATGAGTGAGTTGAGTAATTTTGGCAGGCAAAACACACACACACAGTGGTTACGAGTTTATAATGTCAAGGTATATCTTTAAGGTTGCTTTCCAAGAATCTGAGCGAATTATTTATATGGAGAAATGGAGCATTGGCTTCCGTCAGTGAAGTTGTAATGTGGTTTAAAGTTTAAACAAGGTCATGGTGTGGTAAAGTCCAGGAGGTCAAGATGACCACAATGTTTGAATCAGTGAATACAGCAGGAGGAACTCTTAACTTCAAACGTCAGGGCACTAATGAAAAAGATTGCTATTACAACCTCCTACCACTATTAAACAGAAAACAATCAGGTATTCAAAGAAAGAAATGTAATTGATAGCAGGTTTACGTCCCTACAAGCTATCAAATACAGTAAAAGCATTGAATTCCTTCAGTTTTTTGTTCCCAGACTTATCTGAGCCGGACTGAGAGCTTACAGTAGCAGCCAGTAGCTGATCTGCATGAATGGCTTTATACAGGTGTCGAGTGACCCAATGAATGTGTCCGTTTACTGCTGTTGTGAAGCAGCACAGAGTGGTTTTGTCTCTCCTTGCTGCAGGCAGATTAAATTACACGACTACCCCCCAGACAAACAATTGGATGAATGAAAGCCGTTTTTTTTTCAGCAAAAAATCCCACATTGCTGGCCTAATAGATATCTGCTGACTCCCACAATCCTCACCCACTGATACCGTAAAGAACATATTATAAAGCAGCCTTTTTAATCTCAAAATTGCTGTTTTATTTATGTGAATATTTACCTGGGTTACAGCTTTTCAGGAGACAGAAATAACTTAAATGGTAAATTTAAACCTTGCAGTGGAAAGTGTGACTTGCTGGTTCAATATAGCCATACAAGCCATGACTTTAGGTGAGCTGGTGAGCTCGTCTACTGGATGATTGAAAATGCAAATGTGAAATAACTCAACCTGAATATTCCTGCCTTCAGAGCTGAGCGCAATTTAAGTTTTTTAATTCTGAATTGTAACACATCAGTTTCACTGGAAGGTTTTTACAAATGAAAGTTTGGTACGTGTCTAAGGCCTCATAAATCAGAATAAAATTAGCCAGCCACAGGCAAACATTGTATTTTATTTTTCAGGCAGAGATGTGAAATATGAAATAAGTAGAATAAGTAAGAATTTAAGTATTAGATGCCATTTATTACCTGAAAACAACAAATGAACTGTAATCATTCTAGCTGTAAATGTCTTCTGTTAATGTCCCATGGGGTTAACAGCTTTGTTTTGAATGAGCTTTTCACAATATAAGTGGTTATTTTAGAGGGGACTTTTATTTGTAATACAGTGTGTTTTATTTGTCGCTCTAGGCAGCATTACATATAATGTTTGTGTTTCTGCTGTAGATCTCCCGGTAGGAGAATACCTGAGAGCCAATGAGACGTTCTCCACCTTCCTCCTGACCAATGCCAGCCTGTCGCCTGTGACCGTGGACCAGCTGCTGAAGGCTCGTCTCAATTTGCAGGTGAGGTATCTGCTGTATATCCTTTGATAACAAACCTTCAATGTACAGAACAAGGACTCACTAAAGCCCTCTGCGTTTCGATTTTGTTCAGTTTTGTTAATCTGTTCTGCAGGGCTGGACCGAATAGTTTGAAGCTTAGATGCTTCATTCATAACATTGAAATTAAAATTCTAAATCAACATTTAAAATGTTTTTTTTTTCTTTTTGCATGTTTATTCATTCTATTTAAAGCCGGTATTTCTGCACAGTTGCAGATAAATATCAGGCTACACTAATATTATTAGTATTATACTGTTTGTGGAATTAGATTTTAGTGGTGGCTGTGTAGGATTGTTTCCGACTCGTGTGATTCAAACATTTCCAATAACTCCAGAGCTGTTGTAACGTCCAAAAGTCAACATTTATTGAAAAAGGATAGATATAACCATTAATAAAATTCACAACCTGTTTTCATCTAACAAAATATTCTGCTTTGATCCATATTTGTTGGTGTTTAGCTTTTCAAAAACAACATTTTCACTGTCGTCAAAAAAGTGTTCGCTCTAGCTTGACGCACACAATGGGAGGCACGCACCTGTATTAACGGGGCGGTGTAGCTGTACCATAAATTACATTTATATAACCACGATAACTCATATCATAAAATGAAATATGACGACAGATATTCAAAGCTTCATTCAAAAACCTCAATAGAAGCTTTGAATGTAAAAAAAAAAAAAAAAAAAGACATTCGGTACAACCCTTCTGTTCTGGCACGTGTAACGTGTAACGTGTGAAGATCGTTCACGTGTAACCTAAATGATTTTCCCAAAAGATGCAAAATAAATTCAACTTTCAATTCTGAAACAAAAATAGGAGGAATCTGTTATAATGAATAAGGGGCAACAAATACGATGTTTACAGTCCCGGTTCACAAATAAAATAGGAATAAAGAATTAAATAGCTTTAAACCTAAAATTTTAGAAGTATGAGTTTAATAGGCGATAGGCAGCAGAGATGATAATTACAGGTCAGAACAAGTTGTATGTATTATTTGTCTGAGCCTTACTTAAATGTAAGTGTGGGGCATCAATTTTGTCCCATCCAGGTTTCTGTGGTTGGAGCTCAGATGCAGCTGAAGGACTTGGTGTGTAATGCAAACATGTTGGGACAGTTTCTGACAACGGATGAAGGAGAAGCCGCCATGAATGATCTTCAGACTCAGCTGTGTAACCTGCCGGCTGACGTCCTGCGGGAGGCTGAACGCCTTTTCCTCTCTCAGCTCGACTTTACCAAGTTCTTCACGGTAGGAATCAGCTACCTTTTGCAAAAATACTTTGTTTACCAGTGCAAAAAAAATCAATGAATTCAAATACAGTTTGCAGCCTGATTGCTTGTATATCTGATGAACTATGGTAAGTAAACCTGTCTGCCTGTCTGTCTTTCTTGTCAGAGAGACCGTCTGATGGCTAACGCTGGAGACCTCAGGGTCATCAGTCAGGCTGTCACCTCAGTTTCCCAGGAGCTGGCAGTCCTCATCGATGATGTAAGTACACACATTTTTCATGTCCATCTGTCTCTGTATGTTTTGCACATTTGCCTTTATTATGAATAAGTCCTGTAAACAAATCAGACCATCATTGAATGTCTTTTTATTTTGAGTCTTTATAACACAATTATTATTATTTTGCTTTTTGTTTTGTCATTGCTTTTGTTTTGTAATATTCTTTGTCTGTTTTTAACTAATATTTTTCTTATTTTTTGACTGAATAAAATTGACAAAATTTTCTCCCTGGAATAAAATACAGTCTGTTTTCTCCCTGCATTTCTACCCTCTTCTTTACTTCCTTCCTTCTCCAAACCTTCCTTCTCTATCTTCCTTCAGTTCTCGTCTCTCTCCAGCTTTGCGGACATGAGCGCAGCTCTTCGTCTTCTGTCTCCAGAGAATCGCTCAGCGGTGCCCAGGGAGAGTTTTCGTGCTTTTTCGAGGATCATGTGTGGTCACCCTGAGGTTGGCGGTGAGCGCATCCCATCACTTAACTGGTATGAGGACAATGACATCAAGTCCTTCTTAGGAAAGAATGGCACTGAAGACACAGACCCGGACCGGGACAACAACACCAGTAAGAGGCTTTGATTTGACTGGAAACGTGTACTGATATACTAAAGATGAGTGAATGGCTTCCTCTGCAAAAGTTTGAGTTAAATATTTGCTTTATAACTCTGAAACCAAGCAAGTGCTCCTGTTTTCTGCTGATTTGCATATTACAATGTATCATAAATAAATAGAAAAACGGATTTCTGATCATTTTTTGATCTTTAAAATCAACAGTGATACCATAGATCAACATAACACCACTGAGCGTCAAGTTCTTGCGGCGTCATGAGTGTTGTGTGTTTAACCAGGTATTTTTGTCAAACATTTGTCCAGTTCGGTCTGTTCTTTCATCCTTGCAGCTCCATTCTGTAAAAGTTTGATCCGAGGTCTGGAGTCCAACCCTCTGTCTCGCATTGTGTGGCGAGGAATAAAACCTCTGTTTATTGGAAAGCTGCTGTACACCCCAGACACTGCTGCAGTACAACAAGTCATGAAAGAGGTACAGAGAGTCAAACCTCACAGAGTCCGTTCAAGAAATGTCACCTGACTAACTTTTTATCCACTCAGGACAAGATATCATCAAGATTAATCACCGACCTTTTTAGAATGATTGTAAGAATATAACTGATGTCTGTTTGTCTGCTGAACTGGTCAATATCACCAACAAGTCCTTTAGGTGTTTACTGAACACTGTAACATATTTACCACTGACAGAAACTACTAAAGTTGAAGACATGTTTCTGTGCTCTGCTGTCACTTTATGTAACGAAAACATTCCTCATTCCCATTTAAAGCATTTCTTGCTGAAAGCAATGATTAGGGCTACAACTAACGGTCATTGTCAATTAATCTGTTGATTATTTTCTTGATTAATCGATTAGTTGTTTGGTCTCTAAAATGTCACAAAATGGTGAAAAATGTTGATCATTGATTCCTAAAGCCCAAGACGATGTCCTCAAATGTCTTGTTTTGTCCACAACTCAAAGATATTTAGTTTACTTTCATAGAGGAGTAAAGACACCAGAAAATATTCACATTTAAGAAGCTGGAATCAGAGAAATTTGACTTTTTTTTTCTTAAAAAATTACTCGAATTAATCGATTATTAAAAAGGGCAAATGCTCAGCTTGTGTGTCTTACACTGTGACAGGAGTCTGTCAAACTTTCCAAAATTTGAAATGTCCTTGTTCTGGGACGTCCTGGAGGCTCAGCCAGAGAAATCAGACACCACGCAACAGCAGTGTCCTCAGACTAAGAGCCAGTTGTTTTAAATCTTAATAATTGGCAGCATATTCTGCAGTTGGACTTGTTGAAAGCCAACTATAGGCATTGTGAAGCAAATACATCCATCTAAACTAACTACAAGCTGTGTCTGCTGAAGGTGAACAAGACTTTCCAGGACCTGCAGATTCTCCAGGAGCTGAATGAAGCCTGGATGGAGGTGGGACCACGAATCAAGAATTACATGGAGAGCAGTGTGGAGATTCAGCTGCTGCAGGTGTGACTCACCGGCTGCTATCGCTCTACGGGAGGGAGGAGTGTTTTATGACATGTTTGATGCTAAAAATACTTTTTTTAACATAAAATGTGTTGGTGTGACAGGATTTGTTGAGGCGTCCGGAGGTCGCAGTACTGGTCAACCTACGTTTGGAGAACACGTCCTGGACGGCCTCACGGATCGCACGTTTCCTGTCCACGCCTTCGCCAGACGCCCCGAGGAAGCCCGGAGCACCACCTACCTGGCTGGACGTTTACAACGACCTCGGCCACACCATCACTACGCTCGCACAAGTCACTGAGGTTCTCTTCCTCATTTGTCATTCTTATTTTCTGTTCATCCTGGTCTCCAAACAGCCTCCTACTGAGAATATAAACAATACAATGAATCGTGTTTGATGGAATTTGTAGTAGGAAAAGAAACTTCCAAATACACTAATTTAACTGCACTTACACCTTCTAATAAACTATAGTATTGTCTGAACATTTACCTGTTGCACAGTGAACAGGATTTCACAAATAGGGTGTCTGCTTTATGTCTTTCCTGTTTTTATTTTGTTTGTTTTTTACATTTTTTAGCTGTTTTTATATTCGTGAAAATTGGGTAGAGGGGAAATGAATCCTATGTATTCTTTTTAACTTCAGCTTGTCTTCCCTGTTGTTTACCATTCATATATTTTGCCTGTTATCCCCCACAGTGTTTCTCTCTGAACAAGCTGGAGGGGCTGGAGACCGAGGGTCAGATGATTGACAGGGCTTTGGAGCTACTGGAGGACAGACAGTTTTGGGCCGGTGTGGTTTTCCTGCTGCCCAACTCCTCGTCCCCTGACCTGCCGCCCCACGTCACCTACAAAATCCGAATGGACATTGATGATGTGGTGCGGACCAACAAGATCAAGGACAAGTACGGAAGAAGCAAAACGTCTTGCTTTTAACCTGCCATTATTTCACAATTATGTAGAACTTTTTCTTTGGCATTGCAAGGAAACAGCTTTGTTTCATGTGAATATGCCTTTTCCTGAACACACTACTCCATTGCTTAAAGGGATAGTTCGGGTGTAAATCCATAGTTATCCATAGTGTATTACCTACAGTAGATGACGGTCGGCAGGCCCCCAGTTTGGAGAACCAGACAGGAGTTACTGCACGGAAGCAAAGCAATGTACTGCTGTGGATTGGGACGGCAGAAAAATATATTTTAGCCACCTAAAAGAAAGGCTCACCTAAAAAAAATCAATATATTGTACACTATATTTAGAATATTTTCACGGGTTCACCTTGCCATGAGACAGCTACACACTCTATGTTTCTGACAGGGAACTGAACCGTTATCTATGCTCTCGCCAAAGCAACCAGACTCCATTGAAAAAAAAAAACAGTAATTTTACCTCACAGAACACGGGAGTCGTACAATAGCACAAACAAACTAACCGATCAAGGCAGGGATAGACCAGCAACCCCTGTGTTCTGCGAGGTAAAATTACTGTCTATTTCATTGGAGTCTGGTGGCTTAGGTGAGAGCATAGACGAATACAACAGCTTCAGTTCCCCAACTGTCTGGCGGCAAGGTAAAGTGGTGAAAATATTCTAAATATAGCGTGCACTTAAACTGATGTTGATTTTTTTAAGGTGGGCCTTTCTTTTAGGCGGCTAAAACACGTTTTGCTGCCGGCCCCTACCACAGCACTACATTACTTTGGATCCGGACGGTAACTCCTGTCTGCTTCTCCAAACTGAGGCCGTGCCAAACGGTTACTGTAGGTAACACTGATTATGGATACCAAATACATACCCGAACTACCCCTTTAAACCATATGTACTTACTAATCCTTTACTCTTCTCTGAAAAATAGAGACCACTGGGGCAACTGGACAAAAAGCTTTGAAATAATTTAGCATTGGGTACATACACAGTATTCTCCTCTAGGGGATTTGTTTCTGTCTTGTGAAACAACTGTTTTTTTGGTATGGGGGAAAGGATTACCTGAAAAAGACATACGACTCTTGGGTTTATGAAATTTAGAGTTATGAAACTCCATATCAAAACGTTTTTAGTTTTCACCCAGCAACAAGGTGACTCTTTTTTTCTTGGTGTTAACTTTCTCTAGCACTTGGATTTCAAAAAACAAAAACATCATTTTGGTGCGTTTTTCTTCAGGTTTTGGGACCCTGGTCCAGCAGCCGACCCATTTAATGACATGCGCTACATTTGGGGCGGCTTCGTGTACGTCCAGGACCTGGTGGAGAGAGCTGTGAACCGCATCCTGACCGGAGTTCAACAAACAACCGGCATCTACATCCAGCAGATGCCCTACCCCTGCTATGTGGATGATGTGTGAGTCGTACGTTGTTGTGAATTGATGTATTTTAGAAACTGCACACACAGTTCCACATGTTCATGCTGGGAACAGACCAGTACAACCATAATCTACTACTGGCAGCCATTGAGCAGCTTGTCTGGAGCAGCTGGCAGTTCAGTGCTTCGCTCACCTTAAATGTAGCTCTTAAAGGGAGAAAGTCCGTCTTTAACAGCCCCCATTATCCAATTTTGTTTATGTATGGAATCATAACAGGAATCAAGGAGTCCCCATGAATGCTATTAGTTCACTAAAACTTCAAAAGAACAGGAAAGCATGTCAGAATAAGTATTTTAATTGTTTAACTGTCCCAGATTTTGAATAATAACCTTCTTTAGACAACAACTACATTACTACTTTGCTTTAGCATATGAATTTAAATTTTTGGTTACCATTGCAACAGTTTCCTTCGAGTGCTGAACCGCTCTCTGCCACTCTTCATGACACTGGCCTGGATCTACTCGGTGGCCATGATCATCAAAGGTGTGGTGTACGAGAAGGAGGCGAGGCTGAAGGAAACCATGAGGATTATGGGTCTGGGTACGGGAACGCTGTGGCTCAGCTGGTTCATCAGCAGCATCGTTCCTTTCCTGGTCTCTGCGGGTCTCCTCATTGTTCTGCTCAAGGCAAGATGACCACTCACTCTGCACATGATGTTGAATGTATAGCTTTCTGTAACATTTGTGTCCTGTAGTCACTGTTAAACCTCCTACTTTTTGTTTGTCTTCTCTTCAGTGTGGGGACATCCTGCCTTACAGCGACCCAGCTGTTGTGTTTTTCTTCCTGACAGCGTTCGCCACCGCTACCATCATGCAGTGTTTCCTCATCAGTACCTTCTTCTCTAAAGCCAACCTGGCTGCTGCGTGTGGAGGACTGATCTACTTCGGGCTTTACCTGCCATACGTACTGTGTGTAGCCTGGAGAGACCGCCTCAACACCACCTACAGAGTCCTCGCTGTGAGTTAAACAATTATGGGTACAATCAGAAAGTTTATATTTATACAGTTCTAGAAAAATGAGTTCTAACGTACAAAATGAATCATTAAATATAGATGTTTTTCAGCAGTAGTAGCAAGAATTCAATTCAGTATATGTAATCGTTAAATGTAAATCTTCTGGGCTTCAATACCCCAAAAGGTCTTTCTTACTAGCCAGTGTCCTTGTGCCAAGATTAAAAATGAGCTTATTCCTCTTTCCTCAGAGCTTCCTGTCCCCGGTGGCCTTTGGCTTCGGCTGTGAGTATTTCTCCCAGTATGAAGAGCAAGGCGTGGGCATCCAGTGGTACAACCTCCGCTACAGTCCTGTGGAAGGAGACTCATACAACTTCACTACCTCTATAGTCATGCTTTATGTGGACGCCTTCATCTACGCCATCGCAGCCTGGTACATCGAAGCAGTGTTTCCTGGTAGGACAATTGGAATTTGGGTTTTAGTTTTAGAAATCTGCAACTTTAAGCTGATTTGATATGGTCAATCGTTTTTTATCTTGTTAAAAAGGTCAAATTGAAACTAATAGCCCTTTTTTCTTAAAGGATGAGTGTGTAACATTTAGGGGGATCTATTGGCAGAAATGGAACTTAATATTAATAAGTATGTTTTCTTTAGTGTGTAATCACCTGAAACTAAGAATCTGTGTTTTCGTTAGCTTAGAATGAGTCGTTTATATCTACATATGGAGCGAATCCTCTTCCCCGAGTCCGCCATGTTGCACCACCATGTTTCTACAGTAGCCCAGAACGGACAAACCAAACACTATTAACTTTTCCTGCTTGGGCCGGAGTCGATAGCCTTACTCCCGTCGCCGCGGCTCCTGCTTCACCACTCACTTCCCACATACACACACTCTCAGCACTGGCTCTGCTCCAAATGACCTACACCACTCTTACAATAACTGGCTCTAGAGAGGGCCATTCACGTTTTTGCGTCGGCCACCATAGTTCTTCTACACGCTTAGCACAGATGAGAGGCTTCAGTTGGTTTGCGATCTCACCGCTAGATACCACCAGATCCTACACACTGCACCTTAAATATTTGAGTTTGTTGAGCTTACGGTGTTCTGTCATTGCTGCACACCATAACATTGTGCACACCATTTTAGTGACATCGCTGGTTCTTTCATCAAAATGCGGTGGGATGTGGTAATAAAATGTTTATCTTGACTGAATGTGTGAGTATGTGTGTGTGTGCTTTTACACCAGGTGAATATGGGATCCCGAGGCCTTGGTACTTCATCTTCCAGATCAACTACTGGGGGGGAGTTCCCCTGGAGGCGGGCATGCCGATCCCCCCCGCACCTACAGAGGAGGATGAAGGTACAAAACTCTCCAAGCCGCTGCACCCCAGCAGCGGTTTCTCCTTCTCCTCTGGGTTAAACTGTCACAGTCATCTAAAGCAGGGGTTCCCAAGCTGGGGTCCGGGCTCCACTTAGGGGGCGCCAAAGATCGCAGAGGGTGCGCCAGGATTTGTCTGTTCTGAGGTTATCAAAATGTCATGCATAACTTAATATACTGAATATAAAACTATTTAAAAGATATATTGTTTTGCTACTTAGAAGGCCACATTCTGTCTGTATTTCTGCACAGTGTCAAAAAAGATCAGGCTACACTAATATAATTAGTATTAGACTATTTGTAGAATTAGATTCCAGTGGTGGCTGCGTAGGATCGTTTTTGACTCCTGTGATCCAAACATTTCCAATAACTCCAGAGTAAAGTTGTAAAGTCCAAAAGTCATTTATTGAAAAACCCAGGGACCTAGCTTTTCTTAGATACAAGTAGAGGGGGCTTCAAGGAAAATAGGTTTGGAACCACTCATCTGAAGGTACAATCATAGCTATAATTGGCTTTCTTTGTATAAATGTCAAACAAACATCAGTTTGTAAACAGAAGTCACATCACTGATACGTAACTGGTTTATAGGACAGTGGAGTTTTAGTGGCGGCCGTCTGCAGTCTTCTCCTCAGGTCTTACTACTAGTTAAAAGTCCATACTGGTAGTTTTTTACTGTTTAAGCCAATTAACTACAAATCACGTTAATGAGCTGAGACAATAAGCCCATTAACCACAAGGGTTAAGAGCATGGGGAGACTGAATGAGCATCATTCCAGACTTCATATAGTTGTGTTGACTGAGGTCTGACTTGTGCTACCCATAATCCCTTTCATTTTAGACTTGTGTCCTGTATTAAAGTTAGTGGAGTTCTAAAAACGTATTGGGACTGTTTGGCTTATGACGTCTTCTCACATACTACACTTCATTATTCATTATAAATCACTGTGAGAGCATTACTCTTAATTAGCCATTGTAACTCTGCATTATCCCTTCTAAACGTATACAATGCATTTCTGTCATCAGATCACATTGAACCAGAACCCAACAACCTGAACCTGGGTGTGAGCATCAGAAACCTGGTGAAAATCTACAAGAAGGGAGCAAAACTGGCCGTCAATCACCTCAACCTGAAGTTCTACGAGGGGCAGATCACCTCTTTCCTCGGCCACAACGGAGCCGGCAAAACCACAACCATGTAAGGACCAGACCTGACAAGTCGACCACTGTCAGCACTGATGTGTTCTATTAGGGCTGGCCGATATGGTGAAAATCAAATATCACAAGATTTTTTACCAAATACCTCGATATCGATATTGCAACAATATTGGTGCTTTCACAAAATATTTACACATTGAGATTTTTGATAAATAATCATCAGTAATGATTAATTATATGGATATAATGACTAAAAGGCAAATACTGGAACAGCAAGAACAGTCTGGTAAGTTTGGAAAATTACATCATTCACTGTAATGC
>CAKAOH010037389.1:0-35896 GCA_916701665.1 Sebastiscus tertius | reverse complement strand
TAAATAAAGATAAACAACTTGCAGTGCACAGAGGAGTACAAAATAATTAGGGCTGTCAACGTTAACGTTATAATAATGCATCAACGAAAAAACGTTGTAACGCCACTAATTTCTTTAACGCATTAACGCAACTTACGATTTTTAGGTTGTAGTGGGCTCAGTTTTAAAGCTAGAGTGAAGATATCATCACATGAAACTAGAAAACCTAAATAATCCATCAGTACCAACCATGTAGCTTGTCAAGAAGGAGGCTAAGTAACGCTCCAAACTAACGTTACATTTTGGTGAGGAAGAATTGGTCGTACCATTTTCAAAGGGGTCCCTTGACCTCTGACCTCAAGATATGTGAATGAAAATGGGTTCTATGGGTACCCACGAGTCTCCCCTTTACAGACATGCCCCTTTATGATAATCACATGCAGTTTGGGTCAAGTCATAGTCAAGTCAGCACACTGACACACTGACAGCTGTTGTTGCCTGTTGGGCTGCAGTTTGCCATGTTATGATTTGAGCATATTTGTTTTTATGCTAAATGCAGTACCTGTGAGGGTTTCTGGATAAAAATTGTCATTGTTTTGTGTTGTTAATTGATTTCCAATAATAAATATATACATACATTTACATAAAACAGCATATTTGCCCACTCCCATGTTGATAAGAGTATTAAATACTTGACAAATCTCCCTTTAAGGTACATTTTGAACAGACAAAAAAATGTGTGTTTAATTTGCAATTAATTGCGATTAACTATGGACCATCATGCGATTAATCACAATTAAGTATTTTAATCAATTGACAGCCCTAAAAATAAAATAATTTCATTAGCTTTGTGAAGTTGCAAACATTTCAAACTTAAAGAGCAACATGTAATGTGGTTTTTATCAGTGCATTGTAGAGTTATGGAAAGAAGAGCGATGCTGTTAAAACCTTCATTTTACAACTATTGACGAGAGACTCTGTTGCTAGTACTAGTACTGCTGTGACTACCTGCAGCACTGGAATGATTTTACTGAGCCACAGATGAAAGACTTCAAAGTGAAAGCAACACAGTGATAATTAAGATTTTAGACACTTAAATCTTTAAGGCAACCTGTTATGCTTTTGTGCTTTTTCCTCTTTCCTTTAGTGTGTTTTATAGTTTGTGTGCATGTAAAAGGTCGGCAAAGTTACAAAGCCCAAAGTCTACGACAAAGGGAGTTCCTCTCCCCCACAGAAACACTGCTCCTGAACTGCCTGAAACGCCTTGATTGAAGTCCCGCCTTTTCTTCCATAACGTGGTGATGTCACCAAGTAACACATTTGCATGCCCTCAAACAAAGCTAGTTAGAGTGGAGTTAGACCAGAGTCCAAAGAGTTTGGTTTTGTTGACCAATCACAATAGTAGGCCAGCTGTCCAATCAGAACAGACTTGGCTTTTCGGGAGTGGCGAGAGAAGGCAGGAGCTCAAGCACAGCGTTTCAGACAGAGGGTGAAAAGAGGTGTTGCAGCAGAGCCGGTATGAGAAAAGTAAAGCTTCTTTTAACATTGAAGTATGTAAACATGTTCTAATAGAAACCCAAAATACAAGTATGCACCTTAAATTAAGCATAATAGGTCCCCTTTAAAGCATTGACAATGCTTTGAGCAGAAAATTGTATTATTGACATTATAGAGGTGTTGAAGGGAGGGTGATTTTGTTAAAGCTTTATTATCTTTATTACTATTGGATGTATCAGGGCTAAAAGGTTGCAATTGTTTCTACTGCCACGTTTTAATAAATGAACACTTTCAGTCCATATGCTTGATGTGTTGATCATTTGTTCTAAAATGTTGCATCCACTGGACCCAGAGTCTATAAATTGTATTCTGAAAGTGCACTTAAAAAGTTAATGCACATTTATATTGCCTGTGTAGAGAATAAGTCATCATGTTAAATGTAACTGAATTCAGATAAACAACAGTGTGCAGTGCACAGAGGAGTACAAAGTAATTTTATTTCGCCAATTTTGTGAAGCTGGAAACATTTAGAAATTAAAGAGCAACATGTTCCTTTGTAATATCAGTGCATTGTAGAGTTATGGAAGGAATTGTGATGTTGATAAAACCTTATTTTCATTATTGCATTAGTGAGAGAAGGACTGCATTTTACACTATACATCAATTTTGCAAATTGACTGCCATACTTGGATAGCTGCTCTTTTCTTTTGAAATGTTGGGTCCACTGAATTTGCACCTATTATACATTTCATGTGCATTATTGGCAGTGTTGGGGAAACTGCTTTGAAACTGTAGCTGGTGAAGCTGGTAGCAAGTTTTTTTTGGAAGTATAGCAAAACTACTTTTTTCCTCAAAAGCAGCAAGCTACACTACAAGCTATTCAGAAAAAGTAACTTAGGTGTGCTGTTAGGTATGATACAAAAATGCACTCATTATTTTGTGCATTAAAGTATTACCACACAAAACCAATTAATCAATGCACAATACATGGCCCAGTACAGCTATTTATCTAGCTCTTTAGTGTCATAGTGGCAGAAATTGGCTTCCATACAACTGTGTATACATACAGTCAGTTTTTCCCTTTATTCTGATTTTATCCTGACAAATTTCTTTTGTTTAAACGGTGCTATTGATAACATTGTTATCATTCTGCCACTAGATGTCGTATTTGCCTTTCCCCGTTTCCACGTGCATTCACTTCACAACAAGTGGTTGCCAGGCTCTTAGGGTCAAACTTTTTTTCCATACTAACTGGCAACTTGATCGCTGTTGACACAGAGATACCAATGTTGTTATAATTGGCTCACAAGCCTTGTTAGAAGTAGGAACCAAACATCATGGCTTCGTCCAAAATCACATAGTATGTACTACATACTCAACAGGTGTACTATCGTTCAACATACTTTTGTGTGAATAAACAGTAGTATGTATCTTTTTGGACGGACCGAGCAGTAGCTTACGTCGTCACTTCCTGGGAGCCTCCTTGTCAGTTAGAGACGTGTAACCATGGTAACCCGTGCCAACCTCATGAGACAAAAATGACGGTATGTGAGAATTAAAGTCTGAATTAATTTAAAATATATATTATGCCTAGCAAAGTGGAATCTTATACTTACAGTTAAATTGAAGCGTTATTAGTGTTACAAAGCTGTCTGTCAACATCCGTTATGAACGTTGTCGCATTGCATCGCAAGATTTTTTTGCCGCCGTATCTAGCATTGCATACTGTAATATTTCATACTAAGATTTCAGACATACTAAAACTTGTTAGTTAGTATGGAATATCGAACGCAACCCGTATCTTCCACAGAGATAAACAAACATTAATTTTGGACCCGTCAAAATTTTTTAAATGATTAATTCACAATCATAATAAAACATTTTTTAGGAAAAAGCCATACTTTTATTCAGCACCTTTCTAAAAGCTCTGTGGATGCATTATTTTATATCTAAAAAGAAATATGAGTCTCCATAAAAGTGTTATCAATAAGACCTTTAAGCAACTTTATTTGCCAAAGTCAACATACAGATAATACATTTAGAGCCAAGGGTAAACATCAATAAACAAGGCATACAGTACGTATCAAATAGTCTGATAGTGTATACCAGGGGTCAGCAACCTGCGGCTCTTTAGCCCCTCTCCAGTGGCTACAAGTGGATTTTTAAAAATAGAAATGAATAACTGTTTTTTGTTTACGTTTTCATTTTTATTTATCATTGTTGTAGGTCTATGGTACAATGGAGTATTAGAGCCACATTGAAGAAAAAAAATAAATCTGAGATTTTGAGAATAAAGTCATAATATTACGAGAATAAAGTTATTATATTATAAAGTAGTAATTTTACTTATTTTCTTTTTTTCCCGTGAAGTTATGACTTTATTTTCGTAATATTCAGACTTTTTTTCTCATGAAGTTATGACTTTATTCGCATAATATTACAACTTTTTTCTCATAAAATTATGACTTTATTTTCGTAATATTCAGACTTTTTTTCTCGTGAAGTTATGACTTTATTCGCGTAATATTACGACTTTTTTCTCATAAAGTTATGACTTTATTCTCGTAATATTACGATTTTTTTCTCGTAAAGTTATGACTTTATTCTCGTAATATTACGACTTTTTTCTCGTAAAGTTATGACTTTATTTTCGTAATATTATGACTTTATTCTGGAAATCTCAGATGTTTTTTCCCCTCAATATGACCCTAATACTCCATCGTACATTTGCACTTTTGGCCCTCACTGCATTAGACTTGTATACTATAAACTTAGACTATAAACTGTTACCTTCATCAAAATACTCAAATATTTTGCAGCTCCTGACAGATTTTTTTTCTTTTTTTTTTGCCTAAAATGTCTCTTTTGATAGTAAAGGTTGCTGACCCCTGGTGTATACCTATTTGAAATAAGTTCACAATACATTAAACGATAAAACTTCCCCTAACTGTGACGCCACCATGCCGTGACTGGAAACCATTCATTTTTACGCAGGCACCTCTGTGGCCGTCCAGGGTCCTGAGCCTGGATGTGATAGGTCTGGTTTCATTGCAGCTCCAGTCTCCTTCAGCTCAACCTTCTCCTGGTGACGCCTGGCTCGGCCGTGCTCTGTGAGGAATATCTACTAATAAAGTCACTTTAGTTCACTGCTAGCCTCATCCTCTACAGGTAAGAGAGCTATTCACTCCGTCTGACACTGTTTTACAACTCCACAACAAGACAGAAGTAGTGTTTAAGTGCGCTTTTTACGCACACCGGCACACTCTGCAGGCTAGCTGAGTTAGCTGCACAAGGCATGCTGCGTCTGACACACATGTGTGTCTAGTTAAAGAAGGGGTTTACATGTTTGCTTTGTGTTAACAATACGTGTCTCATGCGGCTGATAAAGCAGTGCTGCAAAGCTACTTTCAGAAAATATTCACAACTTACTACTTGAGCAATAATGTGGTTAACCTCCCTCTAAGGCCTAGTTAGTAGTGAGTGAGGTAGCTGGCTGATCATAATGCGACTGAACTGGTTAATGTACCCATCCCACTAATTGGCACCCGCCATGCGCCTTGCCACGCCTAGCTGTGCCTGCCAATACATGTGAAGGAGCAGTTCAATAAGAGCCCGGCCCTGATCAAGGCACTCCAGTGCGGCAAAATGGCTCCTCTCTCTCTGTAGCCCCGTAACCTTCAGTCCATCAGACACTTGTGCTGCTGGGATCACCTGCAGCACATGGTGATGCTGTCACTGTGCCAGACAGTGTTGGATTGAAAATGAAACCAACATTGTGATTGTACACATCAGCACTTAAAGGTCCCATATTATAAAAAAGTGAGATTTTCACGTTTTTTTATTATAAAGCAGGCTTAAGTCCTATATAAATACTGTGAAAGTATTGAAACACTCAATCCACAGGGAGATACACACAGCCTGTATTCAGAAACAATGCATTTGAAACAAGCTGTCAGGATTTCTGCCCATTCGTGATGTCACGAATATACAATATTTAGACCCTTTACACAATTTTAAACGTAAAACATCCTAAATGTGTCCCAGTTTATTTCCCTTTGCAGTGTATGTGAATGACATCAGCTGACAGGAAGTACACATGAACCCAAGCTGTTGTCTAGCAATGTTAATGCAATTCTGTCAAAATGTGCTAAAACGGAGCTTTTCAGACAGAGGGTAAATATAGGTATATTCAGGTCGACAGTATGAGGAAAATAACGTTTTTTTTTAACATTAATGTATGTAAACATGTTCTAGTAGAAACACAAACTACAAGTATGAACCTGAAAATGAGCATGATATAGGACCTTTAAGACCCTCAACTTGGTAACGTATGTTATATTGAAGAAAAGGGTTTGACAAGTGTGCAGCCAAGTGTTGTATAAGAATCAGCTGAACCATGCAATAGAATACAGGTCAGTCTGTGAGAGGCATGCGTCTTGACATTAACAGGATATAGTATTGAGATATTAGTTATGAAGGGTAGAGTGTTCAGAGGGTAAAGGGTAAAAGGCTCAGAGGGTAGAGCAGGTTGTCCACCAATCAGAAGGTCTGTGGTTTGATCCCCGGCTGCTCCTGGTCACATGTCGATGTGTCCTTGAGCAAGACACTTGACCCCAAATTGCTCCCGAAGGCATTGCCAATCGGCGTGTGAATGAATATTTAGATTAGATCCTGATGGGCAAAGTTGGCAACTTAGCAGCCTCTGCCATCAGTGTATGAATGTGTGTGTGTGAATGGGTGAATGCTGACATGTAGTGTAAAGCGCTTTGAGTGGTCGGAACACTAGAAAAGCGCTATATAAATGCAAGTCCATTTACCATTTACTGCTGGGATCACCTGCAGCAACCGTGATGCTGTCACTGTGTGTTGGATTGAAAATTAAACCAACATTGTGATTTGTACACATCAGCACTTACACGCCCTCAACTTGGTAACATATCCTATATTGAAGAAAGGGTTTGACAGTGTGTACAGCCAAGTGTTGTACAAGCATGAGTTGAACCATACAGGTCAGTCTGTGAGAGGCAAGGAAGACCTGTCATTAACAGGATAGTATTGAGATATTAGTTATGAATGGCCACTAATGCAAAGTCTAGCTTTGCACTCAACAGGTGTTGCAACCACAGGAAGAACAGATACTATAGCAGTTTACATTTCTGTTGCTTTTACGCATTAATGCTTCCTCTATACTAGACAGTATTTTGCAGAAAATCTTAGCGTAAGACGTGTATAACCTGAAAATATTTTTCATGTCGGCATTTGTGTAGTGTAACCTCACAATGCAATACAATACAATGTGTATATATGTGGGCATGAGTGTTAAATTTATGAGAGACAGAAAATCCTGCCCTTTACTCCAAATACCACCTGTATCACTGTGCCGCTGTCACTGTGCCAGACAGTGTTGGATTGAAAATGAAACCAACATTGTGATTGTACACATCAGCACTTACACGCCCTCAACTTGGTTACATATCCTATATTGAAGAAAGGGGTTTGACAGTGTGCAGCCAAGTGTTGTACAAGCATATGTTTTATTATTTTATCTAAAAGGCACCATGTGCAGTTTAAAACATAAATGACACCATTTGATGCACCGTACCAGATTATAGCTTTAAACTAATTCACATCTGTAGTCTGGTCAAAACAAAGAAACATACTGCAGCCATAGAAGAAAGAACATACAGAATGAACAATACACAGCTACACACAATAGCACATCACAAAGTATGCTTGTCAAGTAAAAGCAAGTCATGAAGACCAGGGAGTAAAGATCAGTGAGTACAGAGCTGAACCATACAATAGAATACAGGTCAGTGAGTGAGAGGCAAGGAAAGACCCCCATGCGTCTGCAGCAGCTGCAGAATGGTTGCTTGTAGATTGAAGGACACTACTCAGACCAGGAATCAGGATCTGCACCTTTTATTTCTATAAGGAGCAGCACAGTCAACACACACACACACACACACACACACACACACACAGTGGCAGGCTCTTTCTCAGTCCCCAATACAAAAGCTGTCCATGCTTTGCCTATGTGTATTTTGTGCGTCAACAATTAAAGCCCCCCCGCTACAACAGGCAACCCGGAACCATGAAAACACAACCGTTAAATTAATTTAATACAAAGTTAACACAAGTAAAGTTACAGTACAGATCATTTGGCTGATATTGATGACAAAAGAAAGTATGACACACCGGTTTTGAGAATGTTCACAAATAATAAAAATAACATGACCAACATATTGACTCAGCTACACGTCTTGTCACTAACAGGATAGTATTGAGATATTAGTTATGAATGCCCGCTAATGCAAAGTCTAGCTTTCCACTCAACAGGTTTTGCAACCACAGGAAGAAACACATACTATAGCAATTTACATCCTAGTGTGAACCAGGCTTGTTTTCTGTTGCTTTATGCATAAATGCTTCCTCTATACTAGACAGTATTTTGCAGTAAATCTTACAGAGTAAGACGTGTATAACCTGAAATATTTTTCATGTCGGCATTTGTGTAGTGTAACCTCACAATGCAATAAAATGTGTATATATATATGTGGGCATGAGTGTTAAATTTATGAGACAGAAATCCTGCCCTTAACTCCAAATATTGGTGCCCTTTATGTCATATAAAGACATTTGCCTGACAGCTTGCTACAGGTTCACTTACAGACCTTACTTTAGAAGCTGTTGAATCAGTGTTATGTCAAAAAAACAAACGTGAAGGATTACTAAGAATGCTTGTGATTGGCAAAAAGAAATCGTACAAACTGACAATACAGTTGCCATCCAGGTGGTATTTTAGGCTGTTCGGGCTGTAGCACATTGGAGGTGAATTGCTAAATTCATCATGGAGTTCTGGAAAAATATATATTATTTATTAGTTTATTTGACAGGAACGATACATGCAAGCATTTTTACATTTAGATAAAATCAAACTGATGCACTGTATATAAGACTTTTAGCCATAGCTAATTTGCAGTCCTTGTCCCTGGTTAGGCTAAAACGCATATACAATCTAAAACACAGACAAGTTAATAATTTTCTTTTTTTTGTCTACCTCATATTTAGTTACTTTTTAAGTGAACACGAGCAGGTGGAAATATACTTCAGGTCAGAAGGAAAATTTGAACATTGTGTTTTACTTCTGTCTACAGATACAATGGCCGTGCCTCCCTGCTACGCTGACTTGGGCAAGTCCGCCAAGGACATCTTCAACAAAGGCTATGGTATGGTTTCTTACAGTTTGACCAAGTAGTACTGTGATAATAAAACATATGTACTGCCAAGTCTAGTTGATATTGTTGACACGTTTTGAAATGATTTGAACAAAACAATTGTTTTCTTCAGGATTTGGCTTGGTGAAGCTCGATGTCAAGACAAAGTCAGCCAGTGGAGTGGTAAGGTCATCTGATCATCACAACAGAAGCTACAACATACTTCATTGTAACTAAAGTGATAAAACGGCACGTTAAAGTATGATAATGTCAATTTTGCAATATGAAAGTTAAGTTTACAGCAATTTAGGTTTGTGGTGCTTCTTGGCTCTGTTTTTACAAAGACTTTATTGGTACTGTCGGCCATAAAGGTAGCAAGCCGCCACCCTGAACAATGAAGTCCAACCACAGTAAATGTGCCAGTCTTTATTTTTAACAACACTCAGCTGTGTAGATTACACGGACTTCAAGTATTGATTATTTTTATTAACAAATAATACGTAAATTCCTTTTTTTTTAGTGTTTCTATAGAACGTTGTAAAAATACATTTAAACATGTCCCAGTATTTATTTTTATTTTATTTTTTAATTTTAATTGACATTTTTAGTTTTATGTTGTTTTATGTATGTAGGTGAAAGATAAAATTGATAACAATTTGTGTCAAGACGTTTAAATTACAAAGGAAAGGAAATATATGAATGATATGTGCTGACACAATAAAGTATAACAAATTAGAATGTCCCAGAGCCCAAGGTGACATTTCAAATTGCAAGTTTAGTCTGACCAACAGTCTGAAGCCTAACGGTAATCAATTTACAATGATGCCAAACAGAAGTGCAAAGCCCCACATTTGAGAAGGTGAAACCTGCGAAGGTTTGTCTTTGTGGCTTGATGAAATACCTGCTCGAACATCAAAATTGCTACTTCGCTTGATCAAAATAACCAGCTGTTTCAGCTCTCTAGATTACACACACTTATTTTAGTTTTAACTTATAAGGGATTTTTGGCTTTAAAGTGAAAATAGTAGAAATGGTAATAGCCTAGCCAAAGTATGACTGACTGCCAAATGCAATGAGAAAGCACTGAATGCATTTCTTTTCATTCATAGTTATTTCATCCAGTGTAACTTGTCTTTGATTGTCTTTTCTCTAAAATTGTCCCTTGCAGGAATTCAAAACAGCTGGTTCCTCCAACACTGACACCAGCAAAGTTGCGGGCAGCCTGGAAACTAAATACAAGAGGTCAGAATACGGCCTGACCTTCACCGAGAAGTGGAACACCGACAACACCTTGGGAACAGAAATCACTGTTGAAGATCAGGTTAGGAAATATTTAAACATTTTTTACAACGGTTCTTTAACAGCAGGTGTCAAAAGTAAGTGTTTACCCAGTGAGCATGACAGGACAACATCCATTCCTTTCAATGTCAAATGGTTTCCATTATTGTTTCTCACAGATTGCCAAGGGACTGAAGTTGACGTTTGACACAACCTTCTCACCAAACACTGGGTAAGATAATGGTGATAATAAGGAATTCATTGATGGAAAAGTTAGTTTCATGTGAATTTTACTTGAGTTCTGCCTGTTGCTCCTCTACACGAGTCATTTCGGCAACCTGATCCGTGCCCTACATGCTTCTGACAAGTGTAGTTATCGGCCATGTGACCCCAGTCCCAATATGGAGCAAGTCTATTGTAACACATTACTGTGATTGGCTGTCGGGATTTGTGGGCTTAAGTTATGTCTTGCAGTTCGTTCTTCTCTGGGAGGAATACAATAAACAAGTTTTACTAGTGTGCCCAGCTACTCTGCCAATCCTTGTGTATGTTTGCTTTCTATGAGGGTTAAATCACATGAGGAAGATGGCACACGGCCCAGAGGAAGCGTGTCCTCTTTCATATTGAGAAGGTTGATGGGAGTTGTGTGGCTACATTGAGACAGCATGTTCAAGGCTACAGTGTCCTGCTCAGGCTGGGAAGTAAACACCAGCACTTTGGCAGTGTCTGGCAAACTGGACGTTTGAGTCAGAAATGACTCAAAAGTTTTAATTCAAAGCAAAGCTGGTGAAATGGTTGAAGTGGCTTTTTCAGTGTTCTAGTGATATTATTTTTCTTATCTCATCTGTCTGCTACTTGATCTGACAGCTGGCAGAGGGCATACGTTTAGAATTATCTCTGGGGGATCATAAAAGTGACGTTCCCAAAGTGTGTTTCCCAACACCCTTGGGTGCCTTGAGGACAGGCCAAGGCTAGGGGGCACCTTGCTTTTGCCTGTCCTCAAGGAAAGATTTGTTCATTTCTATTTTTTAATTAGTTATTTTTTTAAATAATGTTTCACCACATTTAAAGAGAATAAATAAAAATGTAGCAACATTCAACATATCAAAACAGAGGACTAAATAAATATAAATATAGCAATAAATATCAAAGTCGGCCATGACAAAAATTTCATATAAAGCGATCATTCAGGCAAATGAACTGCCTGAATGCTCAATGATCTGGCTCTTGAACGATCAGATGGTTTTCTGGCAGGTCTGAAATTTTGGTCGGCTGTCTTGAAGTTTAAGCAGTTCCACAGTCAAGTTACACAATCAATATAAACGCACAGTGTCTGTTGTCTCACACTGACTGAATTGTAAGCAGGTGACATACTTTGTATTATAGTTTTGAACACTTGTGATGTGTTTTTATTGTGTTATGGTTACATATATACACACAAATGTGCTTTTTTTTTATTGCCTCATCTGACTTGATTTCAGTTGCGGTTAACCAAAGTCGTGTTTCTCATCAACAGCAAGAAGAGTGGCAAAGTTAAGACCGCCTACAAGCGCGAGTACGTTAACATGGGCTGCGATGTCGACTTTGACTTCGCTGGGCCCACCATCCACGGAGCTGCCGTCGTCGGCTACGAGGGGTGGCTCGCCGGTTACCAGATGAGCTTCGACACTGCCAAGTCCAAGATGACCCAGAACAACTTTGCCATTGGCTACAAGACGGGAGACTTCCAGTTGCACACCAATATGTAAGTAGAATACCTTTCACCTGTAGGCTGGAGTTTTCTAATCTGTTTTCACTTTCTATTCTGTAAGAATGAAACCTTCAGTTCACTTGATCTAGAATTTAGTTATTCGCCTAATCTGTAAATGGCTATACATGCAATGTATTGTGCATCAGAAGTAACAAAATCATTGAATAACAGATGACTAAGACGTGTCAGTCTGAATTTTGCCAATATTATGGGCTTTTTTATTACATGCTAATTAATCAAGAAGGCCACATAAAGAATGAAAATGAAACAATCCAAAGATCTAATACAAACAAATCCACATAGTTATCAGTTAGTTGCTATGGTGACACACAAACCTAACAACCATACATAGTGTTGAGCTTTAAAGGTATAATATGCAAGAATTAACTAAAAAACAACGTATAGGCTGATACAAAAATAATCCCTCTCAATCTTCACTTATGCCCCACTAGAAGTGTGTGGTGGTGTCGGTATCTGCAGAGACCCTGCAGCCCTCTGCCTGTAGTTTCTCTTTTCTTCTAATTTTGCTTTACTTGTGACGCTTCTGAGCATCTGCAAACAGCCTTTGGGCACCACATGGGGGTGTAACTCCCAGCCAATAACGCTCGCAGGGTGAGCAGCTCGTTCAGGTGATCAAATGCCGCCGCTGGGTCACGCCCCTTGGCTTCTGATACCGACACAAGTCTCAACATACAAAACGGCCGTATTTCACAGATGAGAACGGGTTGTGTTATGTGCATGTGCCCAGTGATCCCATGGTTCCTCTCTGTGCTGTGAGTGCAGCTATGATCGATGTGTGTCTGTAGTTTGACGAGAGCAGGCCTGAGCCACAGCCAGAAGACAGGAAGCCTGCATTCATTCAAAATCCGGCAACTCGGCACCTTCCCGCAGGATTATGCGGAGTTAGTTGTGTGTTTATTTGTGTTTTAAGAACGTAACTGCCAAGAAAGAATCAGAAATGTTTTATTTCTCTGCTTATTGACCAATTCCAGTTGGTTTTTTGAGCTATTGACAAAAAACAATAACAACTAAAAGAACAAATTAAATTCACCAATTCTCTTAGGTCTGCTTGGCTAATTCATCTGTCAATCACAAATAAAAGATGGTTCCCAGGGAATGCAGTATTGCGTATTTGGAAGCGTTCCCTGTCTGTGACGAAACGAGAATAACAAATTAGTAACAAAACATAAGGCCCGAGCCACACTGGGAACGTCAGCAGCGTGTGGTGGCTGCGGAACCTGTTGTTTTTTATTTCGGCACCAGTGTTAATAGGTTGGAGCAGCAACACTGCAATTTGAGGTCTCGGCTATTTTTTCCACGTGCACATGCAGTTCGTGGCAAGAATAGACTGTGAAAATTCTTTCAGCAGTATATGGACGTCATACCAGCAACATTACTACACCTTCAATGTCTGTATCTGTAGAATGTCACAGACGTGAAAAAAAGTCAAGATTTATTTATAACACTGCTGCCGTGTAAAAAAATAAAAGCCCTCAAGCGTTTATGCTATGGACAGAATTGACCGACAATGTTGTAGAAATTGCAGTGACTTGCATGGCTCCATAAATGAATGAATGATTCTGCCCCTGCTGTAAGAAAGTGGATGAAAACAGAGCAAAACCTCCAACACCTAGCTTGAAATCTCTCCTATACTTGTGATCTTTAAAGCAATGATGGCACCGAGTTTGGAGGCTCCATCTACCAGAAGGTGAGCGACAAGCTGGAGACGGCAGTCAACCTGGCCTGGACCGCTGGCAGCAACAGCACACGTTTCGGTATTGCAGCCAAATACCAGCTGGACAAGGATGCCTCCGTCAGCGTAAGTAGTGCAGCAGAGGCTTTCAGGAATGGAATGGATGAGGAAAAAGATAAATGTTATTTATGCTATAAAAAGATAAAACTATTAATTGTCACCAACTGACTTTAGTGTTTGTGTTTTTCTCCATAGGCTAAAGTGAACAACAATAGCCTTGTTGGTGTTGGCTACACCCAGACTCTTAGACCAGGTAAGGTGGTTTCCTACAGGTTCATGGACAGCTGAAGGAAGTTTACTAGGGCTGTCAAAATGAACGCAATAATAACGTGTTGTCGCAAATTTGTTTTAACGCCACTATTTTCTTGAACGCAATCGACCATTCGGAGGTCGTAGCGGGCTCAGTTTTAAAGCTAGATTGAAAATACTAGAGTGAAGGTATCATATGAAACTAGAAAACCTAAGGAATCCATTGGTACCAACCATGTTATGCTAGCTTGTCGCGAAGGAGGCTAAATAGCGCTCCAAACTTTGACTAGATTTTGAACTGGAAATTTTGAAAAACTGGCATGGCCATTTTCAAAGGGGTCCCTTGACCTCTGACCTCAAGATATGTGAATGAAAATGGGTTCTATGGGTACCCACGAGTCTCCCCTTTACAGACATGCCCACTTTATGATAATCACATGCAGTTTGGTGCAAGTCATAGTCAAGTCAGCACACTGACACACTGACAGCTGTTGTTGCCTGTTTGGGCTGCAGTTTGCCATGTTATGATTTGAGCATACTTTTTCTGCTAAATGCAGTACCTGTGAGGGTTTCTGGACAATATTTGTTATTGTTTTGTGTGGTTAATTGATTTCCAATAATAAATACATACATTTGCATAAAGCAAACATATTTGCCCACTCCCATGTTGATAAGAGTATTAAATACTTGACACATCTCCCTTTTAAGGTACATTTTGAACAGTAAAAAAGTGAGATTAATTTGCGACTAATTAAAAAATGTAAATATTTAATCGTGATTAATCACAGGATTGGCTATAGTTAATAGCGATTATACATTTTAATCGAGTGACAGCCCTAATATTTACAAAATGTTTAGTGATGAAGTTCTTCAGTTAAATACCTCTATTTTTAGTACACACTTCTATGCTCCACACTGGAGTCCATGCACACAGCACATTAGTTTTGAGCAAATGTACTATGAATGACCTAGAATAGTCATTTATAGCAACAGTTGATAGCCTGCGTTTTCCTGTCAACTCTCAGTTTTGAGGAAAGTAATTATGTGTTTGCACTTGTAATGGCTAATGTTGGTCCTCTTGCTTGTGCAGGTGTGAAACTCACCCTGTCTGGCCTGGTCGATGGCAAGAACATCAACGCAGGAGGCCACAAGCTGGGTCTGGGCTTGGAACTGGAAGCCTAAGCTTTCAACGTACTGCAAGGGACTAGGGAATATCAGAAGAATCTGGCCTTAAATGTATGTCCGACTCAAACCAGCAGGGGGATATCTTGGAGAGATTGGTTCAAAGGCTACGACAACAAACTCTAACTTGTTGAGTACCACTTCAAGTTGGTGCTTTTGTCATTGGTATATTTTACCTTTTGTTGCTTTTTACTTTGTAGTTGCATCTTTTCAAGAGACAGTTGGTGGCATTATTTATATATCATGTCATTGTTTCTGTCCAGCACTGCCATAATAATGAAATCCAATACAATCCCTTTGCCTGTCACCAACTCTGCGTGGCTTTATTGTGGTAAACCCCAGACAGTCAACATCAGTTGACTGTTTTATGCGGTGAACGTTGTCATACCTTCTCTCTGATTTTACAATCACAACCATCTGATATTCCTTTGTCATCTACACAGTTTTAATTTACAAACCTTGTTAAGTACACTAGTCTTTTTCTGCTATTATTTAAATACTGCTGCACCCTTCCTGTTCATGCACACAAGGACAAACTAAAGCTCTGTAATCTTTTTGTTTTGCGTCGGCCATCGGGGTTTGTGATGTTCTGTTGAAGCTGCACATGTGACCTTCCCTTAAATTGGGCAGTTTTTGGGTTGCTTAAAGTCAGGTCTGTGAGTTTGAAAGAAACCCGTACACTTGGCCGACCAAGCAGAATTAGTTTTTGTTCATTCTGTACTAACAGACAACTGGGGGGTACATAATCAATGTTCACAGTAATGCCAAACTATCATTGTCCGGAAGAGGTGCAACTCAAAGTTGCACTTGTGCACTCTTGGAAAGTGCTTCCCTGCTCTGGGCCGTGACAGCCCGCAGGAAGTCTTGGAGGTCCTTATGTGTATGTATACATTTTCAATAAAGTCTTTGAACTCCACAAATGCATTTTTAATATGTGATCTTGAAGTGCCACTAACAACTCATTCTTGTTTGCTTAAAGTCCTTTTGTAGGCCTGTATCACAGAGTGGGATGTGATGGGTTATAGTTTAATGTGTGCTAATGTACAGTTGATTTAAAGGTTCTCTATACGATATTCAGAGCATTAATATAGCATAAAACAACTATTTGCCATGTAAAGATATAGAAGAGTAATGTCTACCTGAGCAGAGAATGAAGTCTCTCTCCCTCTCTGTGTGTTGTAATCCGTGCTTCTCTGTGCTTTGTTTACATAGCTGTGCATGCCTTTTAGTGCATGTGTGCGCCCCACTGGCTAGGTCACGACCACTGCTCTGCACTGCACTCATACGGCGACGTCAAGGAAGCGTAGCACCCATCTTCTGGTTCCTCCCCCCAGGTAAACATTGTTAGCTCCATCAGCACTGTTTGTGCTGTTCCTGCTGTTAGCACTGTTAGCTGCTAGCTGTCGACTCAGCCGTTGCCATATGGAGAGCTGTGGAGGCAATAGAAATGCTCTGAATTTTGAGTTAACACATTTTTTTTTTAAAGTTTTTGTCTGAACATCTACACACTCCATAAAGAAAAAAGAAAATGCTGAAACATGTTTAAGAAATCCTACAAACTTAAAGCTGCAGTGGGTAGAAATTGAGCAAAAAGTTATTTTTATAAAACGGTCACTTTATCCTGACAGTAGTACAAGAGACAGGTAATCTGAAATAAAGTCATGTGCCTCTGTGTTCTCCGGTGCTCCTATCTGAAAACATTTGAGGAGAGAAATAGACATTACAGTAATAGAATATTGATTCATATTTGATCAGCGCTGCCTAGTTTGATCAGAGTTTGTGAGTGATTGACAGCTGCCTCCGTTGAATCTCTCTCTCTCTCTCTCTCTCTCTCTCCCTCTCCCTCTCTCCCAAGTTTCCCATCACGGGCTAGATTTTTTTAAAGCCTGAAAACAGAGCCATGAGGAGGTGCAGAAGTCTAGTTTTCTCTCAGAACACCTGAATTACAAAATGTCGAAAGGTTATTATGGAAGTTTTGCCCAATGATGCTAAAAAACATTCTGCCTACTGCTGGTTTAAAGGCTAGTCATGGAAGCGCACACAGTCACAGTTTTTGACTAGACACCTCAATTTATGCCATTTTCTCTCATTCTTCCTGACAAATCGGCTCAAGTTCTGTCAAATTTAATGCAGAGCGTCAAAACGCGTATTTTGAAGTGTTAATTGTGGTTGTCGTTTCCAGTATTTCCAGTATTTTCATAAACTTGTATTGATCCTGCATGTGTGCTTTGACTGATGGGAGGGTTATTAAAGTTAGATTTTTGGATGCATAATTTCACTGCAAACTAACTTTGTATTAAGAATATATGTTTAAAGTTGGTTAGGTAGGGGTGTCTGCACTCTAAAGTCTTATGGATGTCTCAGGTGTGTAGGCTTAAAACAACTAAAAGGAAACGAAGCCAAATGGAGACAACTGAGGCATTTTCTTACAGAGCAGCAAAACAAGTTAAACACAAAGTGACCCGGGCAATAAATAAGCTTACAATTAAGAGAAATGAGGCACCGTGAGCAAATTATACTTCATCGGGAGTAAGGAGACCAAAAGACCTTCAGAAGAGATGATGAATGATACCAAGAGACGGGGGAAAAAATTAAAGAAAACAAGATGACAGACGCCATGTTTTAAGGTAGAACAATGATTTAGTTTTAGCCTGTGGTATGCATCTGTCCACATCACCCCTTTTTCTAGATTTCTACATTTTAATTACAAGAGTCATAGTTGAGATGGGCTCACCGTTTTATATATGCCCAGCTATTAGTGACTCATAGTACCCTCTGGTGGCACTAAGATGATCAGGAACACAAACTGGACATAACAAGGTTACAAGTAATATGGTAGATGAAGTCAGTAGTCCCATCAGTGAATGAATAGTGCACCTGACTCTTGTTGCAGTGGCCTCGTCGTATAGCTGCTCAGAGTGCAGCCAGGATGTTGTGTACATGGTAGCAAAAAGTTTGATTTACCGTCAGTCCTTTGTGTTTTGTGTGGAATGACACTGCCTGTGTAAAGTGAGGATCATTGCTATTAATTCAGTAGTCGGTTATTGATCTTCAGCAACCCTAATTAGTTAGTCTAAACCAGTGATTGCCAACATTTGTTCCCAAAACAAGATTTTATTCCAGGGTCCCCCGTCTGATAGGATTTCTGCTTTTTAGATGTTTTATTACAGAAAGTGTAAGAAACCATGACCAAAATAGTCATATATTCTGTCATTGTGTTACTTATGGATGGGATTAAAGTGAAAATAAATTATTCCCCTTTTTACTGGGGACCCCGTTGAACCCCCTCAAGGACCCCTAAGGGGTACCCGGACCCCACTTTGGAAACAAATGGTCTAAACATCTTATGGATGAATGGATGGAGGTCACACTGCAGTAAGTTGAGTGGTTTATTGCCAGAGAGGGGGATAGCAAGCATCTACAGGTGAAGAATGGAGTGGATAAATCAGAAACAGCATGTCAGTGTAAGCACACATTGAGTTGTCCATTGCAGAAACATACGAGTTTTGTCCATTTGGTGAGGAGGCCAGAGAAAATATTCAGAGGATATATTTTTTTTTAATATTGCATTTATTTGTCAGCACATACCAAAGCAAATAAAGAGACACATGATTTAAAATGTAATTTTGCATCTTTTACATTCATGATTACATTAGTTACAGTAAGTGGTGAGTCAAATGATTTGAATGCATCACATTTAAAGTTCAATGGCAAAGCTGTTTGCAAACATTAGTAGAATCATGCTCTCATTCTGAAGTGAAATTACAGCTTTCCTTTTTGCTTGGCTCAGTTTATGCTTTGAATTTTGCATCTGCATTAGTTAAGTATTCTCTATTTTCAGCTTCACTCTCCCTGATATTTGCCTGTCAACTGCTGTCTCAAAGGTTGGAAATGTCTTTTATCCTCACTTCCTCATACCTAAGCAGATGTTTGGCTTTTAGTGCACTTTCCTCTTATTTCTCTGACTTACTACTCTCCACTTTCTCCGTTTTACCTCGAGGATCCTTTATGTTCTGTGAAGCTTCAGACAGCTTTGATTTCTCAACCTGGCTTCCTTCCGGTGCCCCCTGATGCAACTCTTTGATTTCTGCATTGACAGTTGTCTTTTCCCCTGGCAACGCAGTTTGGACCGTTTGGGTTTTATCCCCACTGTTCGGCTTCTGATCCTCAACTTCAGGAAGACTTTTCATATCCGATTTAAGAGAAGACTCTTTACCTTTATTGCTGCCATCTTGAATTGCTACTTTATTTTCACCTTTCTCAGCTTCAGATTTACTGATTTCCTTTGGCTCCGTGTGATTGTTCTCTTTTTCCTCTCTCTTGTGTGTTGTGCTCGAAGATACTTGAGCCTTTTCTGAAAGCGTCTCTACGGACAGAGTGCTCTTTGTCTCTCCTGTAAAATCTGCTGTTTTCTCAGAAACCTCATCTTGCACTTGAACATGGCTTAGCTCTCGAGCTGTGTCTGATTCTTTTGACTCTGGGGTCGTGGTCTCGTCAACTGGCTTCTTCACTTGAGCTGAGATGAAACTGTCTTTCTCAGCGTCTCCTTTATTAACATCAGATTTTTTCAGAAGTGCATCCTCTGCAGGGACCTCTGGCTTTAAATCATCTGGTTTTGAAGAGACATCTTTCTGAACTGTTACCTTTGTCACTGCAGCTTCTTCCTCCTCTTTTGTGTTTTTAGCTACTTTTTGATGCTGCTCATTTTCTTCCTCATCAAGGCTCTCACTTATTAAAACTTTGCTTTGGATATTTATAACTATGCCACTGTCAACTGCTTCAGTCTCCTCTTTACTTGTTTGACCTTTTTCACCCTCATCCACCTCCCCAGGAGTCCCATCATCACCTCCGTTCTCTAAATTTCCTACTTGATTCTGCTCACTGTCAGACATCTGCTCTCCTTCCTCCTCTCGACTGTCTTTATTACCCATCTCTTCCTCGCTGCTCCCTTTATCTCTTTTAGTACACTCCTGCTCGTCTTTTTCCACCTCCGTCTCCGATCCCGTCTCCTCAAATTCTGACATCTCAATTTCCCTGGTGGTCTCCGTTATGATCTCCTCTACGAACTTGTACTGGGGCTCGGCCCGTCTGTGCGGGCCGCCCGGTCGGCTGAGGCAGGGCAGGGTGTACACGGGGGACTGGTGGTAGATGTAGGGAAGGGAGATGTGGGTGTCTGACATCCTGGACAGACGAGCCTCCTCGCCGCAGAGAAGTTTCCTGCAAAATTAGGAAACAGATTTTAATCTGCAATCACCAATACACAGTGCTGATACTGAATTTATTTTAAAGAGATCGTTCAGACGTTTTGAAATGGGGTTGTATGAGGTATTTATCCATAGTCAGTATAGTAGATGATGGCCGGCACGCCCCAAGTTTGGAGAAGTACCGACACAGGAACAAAGCAATGTACTGCTGTGGATAGGGCCGGCAGCAAAACTGATTTTAGCCACCTAAAAAAAAATGGCTCACCTAAAGCCACAGCCAAAGCCACCAGACTCCATTGCAAAAAAAAACAGTAATTTTACCTCACAGAACACGGGAGATGCAGGTCTACCGCTGCCTCGATCGGTTAGTTAGTTTGTGTTATTGTGTGACTTTGGTTAGTTTGGATTCACCAAAGTTACACAAAAACACAAACTAACTGATCGAGGTAGCGGTAGACCCACAACACCCGTGTTTTGGGAGGTAAAATTACTGTTATTTTTCAATGGAGTCTGGTTGCTTTGGGGGAGCATAGATTACAGCTTCAGTTCCCCATCGGAAACATAGACTGTATAGCTGTCTCACAGCAAGTTAAACCACCGAACATATTCTAAATATAGCGTACACTTCAGCTGATATTGATTTTTTTTAGGTGCCTAAAATATGTTTTGCTGCCAGTAGTGATGTGCCACAGCAGCACATTGCTTTGCTCCCATGTGTAACTACACTGACTGTGGATGAGTATCTTACAACCCCACTTCAAAACACCCAAACTGCCCCTTTAATCCTCATTAATGAGACAGATTTGAGACAGGTGAAAAAACCTATGGAGTTTGCCTTATATGTGTCTTTAAATACAGAGTTGCCGATTAGTTATTGTCTTTTTTTGTCATATTTGATTTTCTCTCCCTAAATATGAAGGCAATTATTTTAGTATATTATTGTCCGTTTCTGCATAGTGTAACATAGTGATTGTTAGCATTAGACACTGTACTTTGTTTAATTGTATTTTACTTAAATGCAGCATTCTAAATAGATAATAATTAATGATTTTGAATCATCTTTTCACTCCAAAAAACACTCGCCTTGGTAACAACAATGAGGGCTGTCACTCTTTCAACCCCACATAGATTCAGCACACCTTACCTGTAAGACAGTATCTCCACATCTAGAGCCATCTTCACGTTCAACAGGTCCTGGTACTCCCGCAGGTAACCAGACATGTCAAATTTGCAATTGATGAGCTCATTTTCAAGTTCTTTGATTGTGTTCTGGAGCAAGAGAGGAGAGAGGACAAAGTGTGACTGGACACACATAGCTTTTATGAACCTAAGTCAAGTAATCTGGTTATGACTTGCTCTGGTGGTGGTGGAAAAAGTACTCAGATATATTACTTAAATAAAAGTCGCACACTTTACTGAAGTAAAAGTACAAAAGTACTACCATCAAAATGTACTTATAGTAAAAAAAAAAGTACTCATATTCTTGGATTATAATTATCACTTTAATGTTGCAGCTGGTAAAGGTAGAGCTTTTTTTTGTACTATATACACTACTGTGTACTTTAAGTAAAAGTACAGAAGTATTATTATCATAGGCCTACTTAAAGTAGATGAAGTGTAGTAAAAAGTGCAATATTTCCCTCTGAGATGTAGTGGAGTAGAAGTATAAGGTAGCAAAAATGGAAATACTCAAGTAAAGTACAAGTATCTCAAAATTGTACTTATGTACAGTACTTGAATAAATGTACTTAGTTACTTAATGGAGCTTTTATGAACCTAAATCGTGCTCTTACAAAAAAAAATCAGTCTCACCTGGTAATGGATCATCTCTTCCTTGTGTTGATCCTCAACATCATGCAGCTGCCTCTCCAGCGCCTCCCTGGTGCCTTTAGAGCAGTCCAGCTCGATGCTCTTGGCCTGCAGGCGCCTCCTGTACTCCTGGATCTCCTGCTGGCTCGCTTTCAACGCCTCTCTCTTGCTCTCAGCTGCCTCCGTCAATCTCGCAAACTGAGATCGGAAAGTTTCTCCCACCTGCCGGAGGTCGGACGCGCTGTGACCTTCCAGCTGCGTCCTGATGTCCCGGAGTGCCGCAGTGATGTCAGAGTGGCCAAATCCACGCGCCTTGACGGTCGCCTGCTGCTGCGCTTCCTGGATCTGGTCACAGATCTCTGACACCTCGGCCTCGTGGTTCCTCTTCAAGAAGTCGATTTCATCCACCAGATGTTGCGCTTTCTTGTCGAGCTGCAGTTTAGCCTGATACGCGTCACTAATGTCCCTCTTGAGGACAACCATAGCTCTCTCAGCATCCGATCTGCTTTGCTCCTCCTGTCCATGTTGTCCTCTCAAGCTGCACAGCTCTTCCTCCAGATTCTGATGCTCGATCTCGATCTGGTGCTTCTGATGAGTGATGTCCTGAACCAGCTGTCTCAGTCTCCTCAGCTCTGGTGCATACTGCTCCTCCAGACGAGATGCGGGTTTCGCTTTCCCTCTGATCTCCCCGATCTCTCTCTCCAGCAGCTGATTCTGGTGCTCCAGGTGATGCACCTTCTCTATGAATCCTGCAAGACGGTCGTTCAAGCCACGCATCAGCTCTTTCTCATTGAACTTCCCAGCAGATTTGGTCAAATTCATGCCAGTGGACAGAAAGCTGGCACCCACTGCCGTGCGTGGTGCTGGCCTGTATTGTAGATACTCATCTTGAGTGATGCTGTGCGTAAAGCGGAGTCTGTTGTTGTGGTCCATGCTGTGTAACTCAGGAGGCTGTCGGTGGTGATCTCCGGTGCAGAGTTGTTGCTCCTCCATGCGGCGTTTTTATACCCGTCGCCATCTGCCCTGCTGAGCAGAACGGAGCTGTCCGCGGTGCTGAAAAAGGTGAAGCATCAGCTGATGTGTTCAAAGACAGCTTCCACTGCGGTTTGTCGCAACAGCAGTGACGTGATGTGATGTGGTGCACCGACTGGAGATGGCAGCACCAAAACACTTAACCTTCTGTGTATAATAATTACACTAATAATAATAATGATGATATTAATAACAATAATAATGTTTCAGTTGTTTTTTTTTTTCCATTAATACCATTCTGTTTCACGACCAACCTGCTTTACTGCTTTTAGCAAGATGACGTCATTTAAAAGCCACATGCCCCCGTCCTTTACAGGTACTGGTTACTACAGTAACTATAGTTAACTAGCAGATTTAAACTCTCACCTTTTTATATCCAATCCAATCCAAATTTATTTATAAAGCACATTTAAAAACAACAAAAGTTGACCAAAGTGCTGTACAATTATACATAAAAACAACACAATAAAACACTAAGACCAACTTAAAACAATTAACCTTCTGTGCATAGTAACACTAATGATAATAATAATGAGATTAATAACAATAATAATGTTTCAGAGCGTTTAAGTTTTGTTTTTTTTCATTAATACCAGTCTGTTTCAGGATCAGCTGCTGCTTTTAGCAGATGACGCCATTTAAAAGCCACATGTCCTGTCCTTTACAGGTACTCATTACTACAGTAACTAGTTAGACCACATACACACCAAAAAACTGACAATAACCTGATATTTTCAGGTGGAATTTCATTCATTCATTCATTCATTCATTCATTCATTCTCACTGTGCAAAATCATTTTCCACTTGTGCAATTTTGTTAATAATCTGTTTATTGTCAATACTGTATATACTGCTCCTATTTTTATACTTCCTTCTATTTAAATGGTTCATATTTTGTTATACTTTGTTTAGCTCTTTTTGTACCGTGTTAGCTGATGCATCTTGTTTTTTCTCCTTTTGCTGCTGTACACTGCACATTTCCCCACTGCGGGACTAATAAAGGAATATCTGATCTTATCTTAACTAGCAGATTTAAACTCACACCTTTTATAGTGCAGTGGTGTAATCTGATTGTCATCTAGATCCAGAGGAAATCAAGTAATCGGGTTACTACTTGCTCAATGGTGGAAGAAGTACTCAGATCTAGAAGTACAAAAGTACTAGCATCAAAATATACTTAAAGTAAAAAAAAGTACTCATATATTCTTGGATTATAATTATCAATTTAATGTTGCAGCTGGTAAAGGTAGAACTTTTTTTTTTCTTTTACTATATACACTACTATGTACTTTAAATAAAAGTACAGAAGTATTATCATCATAGGCCTACTTAAAGTAGATGCAGTGGAGTAAAAAGTACAATATTTCCCTCTGAGATGTAGTGGAGTAGAAGTATAAAGTAGCAAAAATTTAAATACTCAAGTAAAGTACAAGTATCTCAAAATTGTACTTATGTACAGTACTTGAATAAATGTACTTAGTTACTTTCCACCACTGAGTTTACTCCCCTCCAAAGTCTCTCCTCAGTGGTGGAATGTAACTAAATACATACTCAAGTACTGAACTAAAGTACAATTTTGAGGTACTTGTTCTTCACCGTTTACATCTGATGCTTCTTTAGACTTCTTGACTACATTTTGGAGGGAAACACTATGTGCTGTACAAATATATTTTTACTCCACTGCATCTACTTTAAAGATCCCATATTATGCTAATTTCAGGTTTGTAGTTGTATTTTTGGGATTCTACTAGAACAAGTTGACATGCTGTAATGTTATAAAATATGCTTTACTTTCTTCATATAGTCTGCCTGAATATGCCTGTATTCACCCTCTGTCTGAAACGCTCCATTTTAGGCATTTCAACAGAATTGCGTTGCTAGGCAACAGCTTGGCTCCATGTTTACTTCCTGTCAGGTGATGTCATTCACATACACTGCAAAGGGAAATAAACTGGTACACCTTTAGAATGTTTACGTTTAAAACTGTGAAATGGTCTAAATATTGTACATTTGCGACATCACAAAATTACAGAAATCCTGACAGCTTGTTTGAAAGGTCCAGTTTCTGAATATGGGCTGTGTGTATTTCTCCATGGATTGAGTGTTTCAATATTTCCACAGTATTTATATAGCACTTAAACCTGCTTTATAATTAAAAAAGAAACATAGAAAATCTCACTTTTTACAATATGGGACCTTAAAGTTGGCCTACTTCAATGATAATACTTCTGTACTGTACTTTCAGTTGCATTATATGCAGGAATTTTACTTGTAATGGAGTTTTTCTGCACTTTAGTATTTTCATTTTTTATATAAATATGAATGAATATACAGCATATACCAAAGCACTATATTCTCAGATGCTCAATCTGCTTATGACTTTTACTTAAGTATTTCTACATTATTCCTAGTTTACTTAATTGAAGGATCTGAGTATGTCATCATTGTTTTATGTTTTAGTTTAATGCCAAAATGTAGATTTTGTAATTTCCCTGTCATACTCATGAAATAATCATATTAAGCCCATAAAAGTAAACATAAACTTAAAAACTCCAATTAGTTGTAACACATAAAATATGATTATTTGAGTTATTTTACAGTCTGTTCTGTGTGATGTTAATCTCATTTCTTTGAAAGCATAAAATTGTGTTTTCATTTTGTCCTGTTGCTATTTTGCTGGTTATTTATTTAAAATCAGTCAATCAATCATCATCAACACCTCAGGCCAGTGTAGACTTGAATAATTATCTTTTTGGTTGTGCTCGCCAGCATCTTCAATTGTTTTTAAAGAAAGGGAGTCCTGCTTGCATTCAGCTAGTACTAGAGCAAGAATGGTTTACGTTTGAGCTAAAGTGTAGTTGGATATCTTACCAGCTCTAAAAATGTTATAGAAAAGAAGTATCATATATAAAAGCATTAATTTAAAAACATACACAACTAAAGCCTGCTGTGTTCATCTCACTATAAAGAGCTTAACTGTCGCTTCTTTAAAATATTTCGCTTTATTCCACTTGCATAATGTTATTTTGATGCGTGAGCTGTTGTGGTCACCGTGTAATGTAGCTACAAATAGAGACGATACAAATGAGGTATTTGATGTTCTGTTACAAAGAAAACCACTATTTATTTAATGTTTATCTGATCCTGAGCTGTAGCACTGCAGCATTTATTGATTTTGGAATTATGTCATTTTGATGAAACCGTATATTTGTTTTTATTTATAGCCTTGATTGCTGCACTAGTAAAGAAGGTAAACACAGAGAGGAAGTTGTAATGTTTAATCTGCTGTAGAAAAGACATTCAATGGACGATTGTTGTAGCTGACAAACAAATAGTACAGAAGGAAATGTACTGTACATTTATATTTAATATCAAAACTAGCAAACATTTGACTTTTAAACTTGGGATTTCAGCGTTTAATGACAATGGACAGCCCGTCGCCCACGGTGAGCATGCTCAGCTCGATCCTCTGGTCCTTGTGTAGCTTCTTATTCAGATTATCCAGAGACTGGGAGGTGAGGTCACTGGGAGCAGGATTCACAACTTTTCCGCTCCACAGCACCTTCAAATATACAGCAACAACAGTACTGTTTTATTCTGTTCACAGTCAACGGTCTGCTGTGCACCTCTCAGTACCACAGCATGACAGATTCTGCTTGTGTGAAGTGTACTTACATTGTCAATCGCAATGATGCCCCCTTGTCGTATGAGCTCGAGGGACTTCTCGTAGTATCTGTCGTAGTTGAATTTATCAGCGTCGATGAACACAAAGTCGTATGTTCCAGCTTCCCCGGCTGCTATCAAATCAGCTGATGAAACGGAGATGAAAGTCAAAATAAAAAAGTCAATTTTTATCAGAACTCATGACTGAGATTTATAAAAGCACTTACTCAGTGTCTTCATGGCTACTTGATGGCGTACATCGATCTTATTTTCAACTCCAGCCTATAAAGAAAAGGTTGAACTGTATGAGAGCTGTGCGTGGGACCTTTAATTGTTTTTAAAGAGAATGTTAGAGAAGGCTAAAACAGGAATTGATTTTGCATCTTTACGTGACACTGTTTCCTGAGTGGACACCTTTTTTTACTCTACAGCCGGCAGCATTTTGTGAAGACACACTGACAGATGGTAGATGTGCAGAATGTACAGTGTGCTGTCTGCGGCACAATTTTGCTCTGACAGAAGCAGCAATCAATCTTACTACGGTTGCAAAATGCCAAATTCAAACATTACACAAGTGCCAGGTTGTGTAATGCAACCTGTTCTGAGTTAAGATTATTTAGAGGTTTTTACAGTATCTTCTTTTATCTTGTGTACATAACTTGAGCCAGGCTGTTCCCAGAGAAATGTTCTCACCTCTTTAAAAAACGGTGTGGCAATGTTCACATAGGTGTCTTCTATTTCACAAGCTACCACGTGTCCATTCTCTGGCATAGCCAAAGCCATGCTCAGTGCATTGTACCCTGTGTACATCCCTGCAGAATAAACATAGTGTTAACTGAAACACGAAACACTTCACAGTTACATTTGTAGTCCTTTAAAGATAATTAAAAGATAATAGAGTCTTCTATGGGAGCAAAGAAAAGAATCTCACAAGCAACCGAATGCCTATTTGTACAATTTAATCAATACTTACCATTGAAATTTGAAAACAAATAATAAATTCATAGTAGTGAAACACCGTCTATCAAAATTCAGCCGATTAGACCGTTATCAGGCCATTAAATAGGCGTCATCTGTTGCTATGAGCACTATAGATATGGGTCAGTAGGGGCGTACTACACCCAATAGTATGTTTTATCATCTATTCGCATGGAAGATCACTGAAAGAAGGTATAAAAGAACACAACAGAGACCTCTAGCCACCGTCGTAATTATGACAGGAGCAGAAACGGAAGTGAGGCGCTGTAGTATTGAAAGCGTGAAACTCCATATGGGATGGAGGTTGGGGGTGACAGATGGGAAGTGTTTTTGTTGCCTAAACCTAAAAAAGTTAAGTTTTTAAGTTTTGATTTCACTTTAGCAACATAGTAGGCGTAGTAGGCCCCTAATGACCCACATCTATGATGCTTATGCCGACTGATAATGCCTATTTAATGGTCTGAAATCGGGTGCAATATTAATATGGTTTGAATCCCCCTCTTTAAAATTCCCAGTAGGCAATTTCAGGTCATTTTTTAACCTAAAAATTTAATCAAAGTAAAAAATTGGATTAAAAAAGATCAGTAAAATTCAGATATTAAATTCAATTAATGGAGCCTGAATGAAATCGACCAGATCTCTGTCCTTTCAGGTTATGTTTCATCAGATATAATCAGATAGGATGGCTTTCAAAGTAAAATATTTTAGTGCTATAAAGTCGGCAGTATTTATTTTCAACATAACGTATTCAGCAGTTATTCAGTTGCTTTTGAAATTCCAATTATTGTGGCCCTTTTTTGCTTCCGTAGTCTTCTATTTGATCTCACATTATCTCACCAATTTCAATAGCTTTGGTTGCATTTATCAGTCTAATAAGATTTGCCATGAACTGGGCTTGTTCACTGGCAACCATCATGATGTTCCACGTGTCTTCAAGGGTTCTCTGAAATGAAAATATCAAAACATTTAATCATTTTATTGTCTGATTAAATTGATAAACAACATTTCTTGGTACTCCTCATTAGCTGTGCAGTGTTCTTCTGACACTGTGCTGCCCCCTAGTGGTCACACATTTCACTGCTCAGATCCTGAAATTCTATACAGTGGTATTACATTTATTGTAGTTATATAGAAAGTAAAGATAATAGAATTTAAATGTGACACAAAACACAAACTGGACATTTGCAATTCTAAGCAGCTACTTTTTAAAAGTATCCAGCTCCAAAGTTTGATCCAAACTTTAGAAGCAACCACTTCAAAGCCACAATCACTTAGTTTTTAGCCCCGGAGCTCCAGATGACCAACCAGCATCCGTCTGACCTAAATAACCTGCTGGTGGCTTCAGCATGTTGATAAATGTTGGCAGGCGCCTGCCCATGCTAAGCTAAAGGTGATCAAAAGTCAAAATCCTGAACTGGATTTCACAGGGAACAAGATGTAAACTTGGATGTAACATGTGGGTCTTTTGGTTGACTAGGTCAGAAGCTGAGCACCATCATACTGAAACATCTCTAACTGCTAAAACAAGTAACAACGGAGTTATAATAATCAAAGTGTTATGAAATCAATGCTTAAGTTATCATCTCCATCTCAGTTTGAGACACTAGTGTACGAGGGCTCGTTGGTTCTCTTACCAGTCTGAGTTTGGTGAGCACTGGGTGCTCCCTCAGTGAGTTGTTAACAACATACTGCAGCACAGGGTCGTCCTTTCCGTCGCTGTGGCTCTTCCCAATAAAGGCCGACTTTCCCACACCTGACCGACGAGAAACAGAACAGCAGCTACAGTTACCACCAACCTAATAAATCTCTGTCACCTGCCAGATTATACACAAAACCGCCGTCTCATACCTGTTAGTACAAGAGCAAGTCCAATGCAAAAAATCACTTTGATACCTGTAGCCATTATGTTGTGGGTCCTGGGCTTTGTTAAAGAAACGGTTGAACAGCTTTAGTTGCACTGGATATCTCTGCGTCTGTCCTATTTGTACAGTACCGGCTGTGTTTGTTTTGTGATTAACCTTTGAGAGGGAGGCTCAATTTATTGATTTTTCAGGTATATTGTGAAAATAGGGGAGTTTATGTAAGATAGACAACCATATGTTTGGATACAATTTAGTGTTAAAGCTGCGGTTGGTAACTTTAAGCAAATGATAAAAAGTTACTTTTGTAAAACAGTCACTATATCCTGACAGTAGTGCATGACACATACAGTATAATCTGTGAAAATCATGTTCCTCTGTGTCCTCCTAGAGCTCATAATGGCATTTGCAAGATGCCATTATGAACAACCAATCAGAGCCGAGGAATCTAGCGAAAATCGCAAACTCCGATCAAACTGTCAAACTAGGTAGCACTGATCAAATATGAAATAATATTCTGCTACTGTAATGCCTGTTTCTTTCCTCAAATGTTTTCATAAACTCAGGGTATAGGGAAAGTTTTATAAAATATTTTTATTAAAATAACTTATCATATTTGCTCAAAGTTACCAACTGCAGCTTAAATGTATTACTTTTAAAAAAAAGTATAAGATAAAATCACAGTAGAGTCCCAGGACAAAGGGCTCCTTTTATTTATATACAGTATATATATATATATATATATACATATATATATATATATATATATATATATATATATATATATATATATATTTCACCAACACTGACCCAATAGTATTTAGTCGAGTTTGTTCTTTTTATTTGCTGAAGCCGTGTATCTCAAAATACTGCAGTTTAGTCAGTTATTTTGCAATTCAAACAAGCACACTTTGGATGTGTATCCCATGTGAAAAGTTATTTTTAATCAATAATGAATCAAGATTCTGTTATTGTAATGCCTATTTCTCACATCAAATGTTTTCAGAAACATATTTTAGTGTACTGTTTAGCTGAAAAATTAGAATATTTGTGACCTGGCCGCCTTGTTGAAAACACTGGAGCCAAAACCAGCCGGAGCACACTTTCTCATTTTACAGCTATCTGTATCATGCACTACTGTCAGGATATAGTAGTGACCATTTTATAAAAACAACTCTTTCATTTGCTAAAAGTTATCAACTGCACCTTTAACGTATTACTTAAAAATGATAAGATTAAACCACCAAACCTCACAGTAGAGTCCCAGGACAAAGGTCTCCTTTTATATAAACAAAGGTCATCAACACAGACCCAGTAGCATTTAGTCGTTCTTTTTATTTGCTGAAGCTGTGAATCTCTAAATACTGCAGATAGTCAGTCAGTTATTTTGTAATTCAGCACATTTTGGACTGTTTTATCTGTGTTTGTTGTTCTCACTGTCTTCCTGAATATACACCATTACTCAGCACTGTATATCGCTGCAATTTATTTGTGAAATGTGAACTTTTGTGTATTTCACAAGACAACTCTTTCCTCACTGTGTAAATTCCTGTGTGGGTAGATACAAAAACATGGAAGACACTCTCTAAATTTAGTTTTAAATTGTTTTCAGCTGAAGGAAGCAATACTCTCTTTCTCTTTCTTTCATAAAAGCTTTAGACAGTATCCAAAAAAGAGTCCCTCATTTCTGACGGCTACTTTTACACTAGCGGACGGTGCAGAGTCCACAAATCATTATCAGACAGCCCGTTGCTGAGGTTATGACATCTGTAGTTTTATCACTGCCGTACAATACTGCCACCTAGTGGTAGAAGGGTTTATTCATTTGTTTTCTGTTGCAGTCCTCTGGGATGTCCTATGACAAGAGTGAATTAACAGTATTTTTGTCTGGCATTTTTCTGAACTCCATTTGTAATTAGATGTGCTTGCATGAAGACTTCCATACTCTGAAAGGTTTTGGAAATGTGGAGTTCCATAGCAATGCACAGAGAGCAATAAAGAAGAATGCCATTATTTTAATTAACTCGAATGATCCCTGTGCTCCCAGCCATTACAGTTATTGTTTGTTAGTGTACGAAAAAGAAAAAGAGAAACCCTTGAAAACTTGCTCAAATGTAAAATCCAGAGCTGTAACTTAAACTAGTATAGTGCCATCTGAGTGAGTGTTCAAATGTAAAAGGTAGCCTTAAAGAGAGACTTTGATAGGTAGCGTAATGTGTCTATGTTAGCAGACTTTAGCTAAATGTTGCTGTGTAACTGATATCAGTGATTTAGCTGATTTGATGAGTCTCTTCTGCTTGTGCGTACTGTTACGCATATTCATTGTACCATTTATGGTAACAGCTATGCTCTCATAGACACAACTTATGTTTGATATAGAAACTGGACACACAGCTACAGAGGGAGAGGTCAATATGGGTGCTTTATCCTGTCAAATTGCCAGCAACGGTGACAAAGAGGAGCCGGAGAAATAAGTGGAGTGGTGATACTGACAAAACAGAGCCTAGCAACTCCAATATGTGAGTATATGAGCACTGCATTAAGACAGACGTTAACAAATCTAAACCTAGTCTTTAAAGAGGACCTATGACTCTTATTTTCAGGTTCATACTTGTATTTTGGGTTTCTACTAGAACATGTTTACATACTTTAACGTTCAAAAAACACTTTACTTTTCTCATACCGGCTGTACTGCAGCACCTCTTTTCACTCTCTGTCTGAAACGCTCTGTTTGAGCTCCTGACCACCTCCCCTCCCGAAAAGCCCAGTCTGCTCTGATTGGTCGGCTGGCCCACTGTTATGATTGGTCAACCAAACCAAACTCTTTGGACTCCGCTCCAGCTCTGTCCTAACTAGCTTTGTTTGAGGGCTAAACTAGCCTTTATGCAAAAGTGTTACTTGGTGACATCACCATGTTACGGAAGAAAAGGCAGGACTTCAAGCAAGGTGTTTCAGGAGCAGCATTTCTGTGGGGGAGAGTAACTCCCCTTGGTGTGGACTTTGGGCTTTGTAACTTTGCCGACCTTTTACATGCACAAAAAAACTACATAACACACTAAAGGAAAGGGGGAAAGCACAAAAGCATAATAGGTCCCCTTTAAGAATTGAAACCGTGTTTCCAAGTGCTTCCAAGGAAGCACTTCCTTCTTTCAAAAGTGATTTTCTTTTTTAAACATTTTCTTTATCTGTAAAGTAGGCAGAGTTTAATGAGCACAGTGTTTTTTTTGCAGAGCAGTTTGCAAACTGGTGAGACTGGTGAGTGTTTTCATGAGCCACGCTTTAGATCATCTCGTCTTGCAACTTCAAAAACGGGGGAATGGGGAAGAGACGGTAGCCAGGAATGTTCAAAAAGGGATTTTGGGGATGTGAGTGGGATGCGAGGTCTCTCCAAGGACAAGGAGCTTCCTCTGTCTGTTCCCTAATTAAGCATGCACAGATACAAACAAAAACACCGCCTGCCGACAAGAACGCCTCAATTAAATGAGCCGTGACATGAACTGTCTTTAAAGAGAAATGTTTGAGTTGTGACGAGGAGAGGAAGGGGATCTCTCAGAGGGCGCACACACACTTCTGCTAAGGTCCTCTCGGTGAAAATGAGATGCCGTGTTTTCCCACCATCCCTCTCTCTCTCTCTCTCTCTCTTTCTCTCTCCAGCTGCTTCAGGCCTCTGCTTATGTGACGCTAATTGTTTCTGCTACTTGTGCCAAGTACCTACTCTTCCCCAGCACATTCTACAGACAGGCCCTGGTCCCTCAGCTGCTTTTTGTGTCTGTTTAAGGAATGAAAAAATGTGTGCTGCCATCTGCAGCGAGCACACTACTGTTCCTCCTCGCGGCCGTGACTGTCAGAGTGCCACAATGATACACATTCACACGCTCTCTCGGAGGTAGAAGAGAAAAAAAAATGTGGTGGAGGAACAAGAAAACAAAACTGACACATACAACTGCTAATATGAAACAAAATAATTCAAGAGGTTCCTGTTTTGATGCATTTAGCGCGTGGGAGGGAAGACACTACATCTGAAAAAAAAAAGGCTTTTAAAGTTTGCAAACCGTGCAGAGAAGAAATTTAAAAACCAGGCCTGTCTTAAAGCTTATGTGCTGGTTTGTGTTTGATTTTCAAGCATTATCTAAAAAAAACTAAACAAGTCCACAAAAATGTATGAAAGTTTTTAGGCCTTTCAGCACAGTTCCCTTCAAACTGCATTTCCCTTTATTTTGATGTTCAGTACCTAAATGTGAACAGCAAGTGGCAGTGTTGTTTAGCGAATCCACAGTCTTTTCCATGCTCGTGGCACAAAGAGAAGCCAGGCCTTCACTCCCCTGTCTGGGAGGTAATATCACTTTCCTCTTGTTGAATTGACCTGTGACACCATCACAGAGCAGCACATATTGACATGCTTGTAATGCCACATGGCTGCTACATCCTCCGTGTGTTTATCACGGTGAGGCCAGCCTGTGATGCACTCTAATAACAGCAGTCAGCTCGGCACCGTCTCAGCGGGCAGATAAGCAACGCGTGAATATTAAGTGATGCTAATCACAATGGAGAGACCGACGTCAAGACGACTGACAGACATTTTCTCGGCATTCAATTGACACCCTCAGATTCCGTCCTCCGTTTGACAGCGGCGTCTCCCGACATGACAAGTCTGTTTAAAGCTTCCGGAAGAGGCTCGCACACACACGCGCACGCACCAGCACACACCATTAGAGATGCATTGACACTGATTATGCTCAAACTGGGCCACTGTGCTGCTGTGCGAGACCCGAGCGAGTGTTTTCTCCACACACTCACGTGCACACAAAGAGCATCAGTTTATGTAGGCCACTTGGAGAGTTGCAGAAATGTAGATGAGGAAAATATCCCCCCCCCCCCCAAAATGTGCTTTTCAATCATGGAAATCTGGATTTTTTCGCTGCTGTATTTTGGAGCGTGAATGTCGAAGGATAAGCCGTTCAATTCATTATCATCCTCTCTTTGTGCATTCAAGCCGTACAGAACAAAACAGAGGATCTGCTTCAGAAAAAAAAAATGAATGGCAGGTGTGGTTTGTTTGACTTTCAAATCACCCAGGCATCTTTTCTATTAACCCGGTGTGTAAATAAATACATAATTCAATTTCCACGGAGTCACACAATAAGTTGACAGTCCTCAGAAAGATCAAACAGGCTGCTTCGGGGCACGTGAGCCACGGTGAAAAAAAAAAAAAATCTTGGCTATATGAAAGGTGTTGACACCTTGAGCAAGCCACGAGAAGAGACAAATGTCATATCCTCAGAAACAATTACTGGGTGAACCACTGGTTTTTTAAGCCAGCAGGTCTCCCAGCTGAATCATTGTGTACGCAGTGGAGCTGCTCCTACAACACCAACAGTGGTTGTCAGGCAGTTTCAGAGGAAATAGTCTTCGTAGCAGCGCTGAATGCTTATATTTTAACTGCCTTATTCCAGTTTAACATTGTACTTCCTCTAGTGTTTTGTTTGCAGAAAGTCAAACTTTGCCTTCGTCCCTGTCCAGAGTCCCTCCATCCTCCCTCCCTATTAGTCTCACTCTCATCTGACTGCCGTGTCCCATTGTGATCGCACTTGAGGCGCTAATGATAATGTTATAACCCAGACCAATTTGCCATGGCAATCAGACTCGCTTAATTGAGTTGATTATAAGCCCTCTGTCTGAGATGACCCCTCCGGACTCAGGAAAAAAAAGGATACAGAGAGAGAGAGAGAGAGAGAGAGACGGAGGATGTGGTTGCAGGGACGGACGGTTTCTTCAGGCATGCCATCACTGCGCAGGAGACACATGGGATATGACTGTTTGGAGGCATATGTGTGCGTGTCTTCATGTGTGGGGTGTTGGGAGATGGCGTGTTGGGAGAGCAGCAGGCCTTCAGGGAGGTGTAAAGGAGGAGAGGGGGTGGGACAGTGGGGCTGTGGGTGGGGGGGTGGGGAGCGTTGGGCTTGGGGTTCGAAATCACAACACAGCCTCTGTAATAGACCCGGACACAGACCACATCTGAAGTTAATCCAATCAGGGAGAAGCATGGCGCTCCCATCCGTTCAAGACACACAAACATAAGGTCAAGAGCAGCTTGTATTAGCGCGATGATGTCAGGGAGAAGTGGTGTAGTTAATTGACTTTCAGCATGTTCAGAAGGCTAAGAGAGATCGAGAGATGAAGGAGAGCAGAGGGTTTGCAGCAGGTCCAAGAAAAAGCAGATGTTAAATGAAGGCCAAATGAGTCAGTGGTTTTATTAGCTGCTTGAAATCAACATGTCAAGAGTAATTCTGACCGTTTTACTGTTTGGCTGTGGCGGGTTATTTAGAGCAATTGTTTACTCCTTTGCTTGTGACCCCTAAAAGGTGCCGTGTGTAGGATTTGGCGGCTTCTAGAGGTGAGGTTGCAGATTGCAACCAACTGAAGCTTCTCTCGTGTGCCAACGTTTC
>CAKAOH010037388.1:24401-43958 GCA_916701665.1 Sebastiscus tertius | reverse complement strand
GATGTAAAAAAAAAAAAGTCTGAAAAATGTCAAAAAAAAAGTCTGAAAAAAAAATCTGAAAAAAGTCTGAAAAAAAAGTCTGAAAAAAAAAGTCTGGAAAAAAAAGTCTGAAAAAAAAAGTCTGGAAAAAAAGTCTGAAAAAAAAGTCTGAAAAAAAAAGGTCTGGAAAAAATAGTCTGAAAAATGTCTGACAAAAAAATCTGAAAGATGTAAAAAAAAAAGTCTGAAAAATGTAAAAAAAAAAAAAAATGTCGGAAGAAAAGAAGTCTGAAAAGAAGTCTGAAAAAAAGTCTGAAAAAAAAGTCTGAAAAATGTCAAAAAAAATGTCGGAAGAAAAAAAGTCTTCCTCCGTTTACATGCAGCTTTGCATACTCTGATTAACGTACCCTGTGGCGGACTTGTTTGACTGTGCGAACACATTCTCCCTCTTTCATTCCTTCAATACCTTCTCATCCCAACTCATCGCATACCGCAGCTTTGTCACGCCCCTCGCCGTCACTTTATTTTCAGCTTCAAAACCACTAAAGTTAATCTTGTCTTCACTTTAGGATTAGGCAACAAAACCACTATAGTTCGGTTTAGGAAAGAAATACATGGTTGGGCTTAAAGCTACGACATCTGTACAGTGAAAATGACACCTGTTCTGCATAAGAGAAAAGTAAACAGTGAAATCCTAATCAGGACTGAGGACACTAGCTGGACACAAAACTTCATCAAATACAAAGTCTACATGTGTTTATTCTGTGCATGGTGCTCTTTTATTATGTCTTCCTGTGATGGTGAAGTGAAGGTTCACAATTAAGAAAGAACTTAGAAATGTCGGCCTGCTTGTTTCCAAGCAGAAAAAGGGAGAACGTGATGATGAAGATGATGAAGATGACGGCACAGTGAAAGAACAACACGTCGGGCTGTACAGAATATTGTGTTCTAAAAAAGCATCATGTTTAAAAATTGACAAAATATAAACTATATGTGTCTGATTTGAATGGGCAGTGTGTAATAAGGAGGAGGTTATATTTCGTTTTAATATCAAAAATGTAATGTTACAGTGTGTTTGTATGAACTCAATTAGCCAATAACAGGTTAAGGTATCCAGCAACATTCATTGTAATAACTTACACTGTCAGTGTCCTGGACAGTCATCAACATTGTGCTACACTTTTCTATTGAACATTTTCTTTTCAACTGAAAAAAACAATATCCTTTTTAGTTTCAGATGAACAGTCCGTTAAAAGATTCGAACAACCTCTCAGGAAGAAGTCAAACAGTCGTGAATTTGTGTCCAAATCAAATGCTCTTAAAGTTAGTAACGGCAACCCACAAGGGTCTGTCCTGGGTCTTCTTCTGTTTGCTGTCTATAAAAATAACGTCATCTCTGCCACTCCACGTTATAATGAACATTTTATAACAATAACGTCTTATGTCATATGCTCATCTCTTAACCTGGTTTTAAATTCAGCATCATAAACTGGAACATAACTTTAGATAATCTGAATAAACTGTCGTCTGACATCTCACATTCTCTCACTGTATGCTAAGAACTGGTGTGATTAATGAATGTAATCAGCCTCATTAACCAGATAACCTTGTTAAAGTGTTGACAGCTGCAACAGTGTGAATGTAAAAGGCTCGGATAGAGCGAGATGATGCAAATCAAAGCTTTTACAGTTTAATGAGGCAGCCATCATCCTGTGTTCGTCTCTTCACTTTCATCAAGCAGACAGTGATCTAATGACCTCTAATTAACCTCTGTCATGTTGAACTCCCTCTCTCTGGACGAGTACACACTGCCCATTTGGTAGAAAAGTAGAAATGTGAAACATATGAGGAGATATTGTAGACGCTGATGTCATGCTCAGTAGAAATGACTAAAACTGTGTCTGGAATGCTTCTCAATACAAAATGATGAAGTTACACACAGCGGCGCCGAGGAGATCTAAAACAGAAACACGCAAAGAAGACAGGTGGGAATAAATAAAGTAAAGGTCACATCAGTACACTGTTGTCGACCTGTTCTAGTGACACGAGCTCTACAACAACAAGAACAAGAACAAGAACAACTAAAGCAATCAAAAGATGTAAAGATCACCCGATCAATGATTAATCAGAACTTCAGGAGGGTGAAAGGAGTAGTTGCCCCCCGTGATTTGATAAAATTCATCTTTTTTTTTTTTATACAGAAATTGAAAAAATATTTTTTCACATTGAGAGGGAAAATAAAATATTTACTGTACAAGAAAGGACACCAAACTTATGATAAAACTTTGAGAGGGACCGTCGAGAGTCCCGATGAGTACGATCCAAAGAAAAATCACCCACAATCCCTTTTGTTAACGCTGTTTGGAACACACTGTTAAAAAACACTTCCAAGTTATTGATAACCAATTATGATGGTAAGAAAAGCCGTAGAAAAATAAAGTACCAGTAATCTCAAGATTAAAAGACCAAATGCCCTTGAAAATTTACTTAAACTCTCCAGACAAATTGGAGAGGAATAAATCCACATCATGCTGTACTTTATTTCATTTTCTCTCTTTAAAAAAGTTTTCTTTTTCTTATCAGTCCAGCAAGTTGATCTTTGACGGAACAAGAGGGGATTGTGGGGAATACTGGGAGGGAAGTCTTGGGAATTTTTCTGGCGACTCCGTCTCCTTCGGGTCAAACTCCACGCTCACGGAGGTTAAAGTTCATAGTTCAGCACTGAAGCTCGTTCCCTCTCTGACGGGGTCCGGTGGGTTCGTGTTGAAGGCAGTGCAGTTGGACGTGACGGTTGGGGGGGGATGCTGCGCTAAAATGGTGTGATGGAAACACAAGTGAGGGGGGAGAGTAGGGGCAGCTGGGAGGACTGAGGTGGAAGGATTGGGAGATTGGGAGATGGACAGATGGCCGGAGAGAGGAAAGAAGAGAAAGATAGTTTTAGTGGATTTTAACACCTAACCCTCGGTGCTGCTGATCTCAACACATGAAAACACCGCGGCCTGGTGAATTACTGTTCACATGGTAAATTATGTATAATGGCTATTTCCACAGCACAACAGAAGCATCATGTGATACTCACTCTGCTAAAAACACTTCCTGCACACGTGTCACATTAAAAGCCTCGCAGGCAGGGGAAGGATTTTAATGTGAAACCATTTCTGGGGAGGTGTTGACTTACATTGACGTCAGTTTAATGGTCATAAAACATCAAAATAAGAGACTAGGAAAGAATGAGTGATTGAAAACAGTACTCCCATCAGAGAAGTGTTTGAGCATGAGATGTAGTTGAACTGATGGAATTAGAGCTGTGGAAATGAACACTATACTGAATTTATCAGGACGAGAGGAGGACGTACTGTTTGGATTCACTCAGTAGTTCTGATGTTGTGAGTTCAGAGCAGAATGAAATAACTCATAACCCTCACTCTACAGCTCCACGGGATGAGTCACATCTCAGTCCGAGCCTGGAGTTACTGAGCTCAGAGGAAATGTTTCTGCATGTAGAACCGTGTAATGAACATGTGGAATAACTCAGATAGAAGATGTAGTGGTTAGCGTTGGGGGGGAAATGAGGTTCTCAGGCTTCGCTCTGATGTAAACACATTGAAGTTGATTGAATATGCCAGTAAAACAGAGAGAGATGTGTCTCACAGTACTCGTCCCATCGGCCTCTTTACAAAGCTCCTCTCAGAAGAATACAGTAGAGAACTTGGTGGTTTCACAAGTATTTTTCCGATTGTGAAATTGCACTTGTAAGTCTACTTTAATTCTAACCTCAGTGTTTCTCAGGACAGACAGTTCCCATGACAGAACAGTGGAGAGCGGTTTCCTCTGGGCGCAGCTGATCAAATCCTCTATGTGAAGCTGTCATCATGTGCTGACTCTACGGGCGCTTTGGCTTTCTGACTTCCACTGCTAACGAGTGGCGTTGTGGTACGTGTCCAACGGGGCGTTTTTTGGTGGGCCGCCACTAGACACAACACACTGGGCTCCTGATTGGACGAACTCTTTCCCTCCGTTGACTGCTGCTCCAGCTTTCAAACCAGAAACAACATGGAAGCTTGTTTGGAAACTTTCTTCTCTTATTTCATGAAAATAGTTCACTGAGATGTTTCTGAAAACATTTGAGGAGAGAAATAATCCATGTTGCTGAATCTGTCTTTATTTTAGATCTACGTTTATTTAAAAGATTCTAGAGAGTTTGGAGAGGCGGCGAGTCGCGTCGGATGCCCATGATTTACATAAAGTAGACTAGACCTCAACTTTATGCAAATGAGGAACGGCCACCGTGACGCTCTTTCTCTCGAATCGCGCCGCCACGCTACCAGAATGCATTGCACAGCTGCTCACATAGACAATGAATGGGAAGCGTGGAAAGGACTGATCCTGTGGACACGTACCATTACAGTTTGCTAACAGGCTCTCAGAAGGCCTCTCTGGAACGCTGAGATTGACAAGTTCAACTTGAGTTGAATCCACATATGAGAAGTTAAATTGTTAATTTATTGTTTAATTATCATCAAAACTTTGGGAACACAGGAATACAAACGCCAACAGCTGTAGGTCTGGCTCCCGTCCTTCCACCATCACTGCTGATCATTTGGAGTGTTCTTGGCTAAACGTGTTCTTGGAACAGTCATAGTGGCTCCACATCGACAACAGACTGCTAGCATGTTGTTTTGTCTTTTTTTAAACACTACCCATGTTCCCTGCTCGTGAATAGATCTGGACTTCCATGCAGGTTTTTCATCCCTTTAGTGCGCTCTGTCTCAGCTCCACCTTTGTCTCTCGTAAGGCTCTGGCTTGGACTCAACGTTGTGTTGATGTGTACGTGCTTGCGGCCGATCACATGTGATGAATGGATGTAAAAGTCATACAGTCATGCAGCGGTCAACAGCTGTGGGTGACTGTAGCGGTCTCGTGTTGTTCATTTAGCATCTTTAACACCGTCACTCCCAGCCGATCAGCTGGCCTCTATTGTTTTCCTCCTGTGTGCACCGTAGGATTACATAGACTATCACTGTTACTTTTCAACTTTTACTTTGGCAGATTTGCTCATCAGCATGCCTTCCTGGTCCGTCAGACAGCACTGAGGTTCAGACTGGGAGGTGGTGCCGCTGTGTTTACATACCAGCCTGTCGACCGACCGGCTAAACGGCACCAGACTCCCAGTCTGGACCCTCTGCTACCACATAAACCAGGTCACAGTGAAGCCACATGGGCACCATTAGAGAACATCCAGTACCTCCACATGCAGCTGAAGCACCGCGTTTGTGGGTGATGATGGTCACTCACCTTCCAAAGGATCAGTCGGTGTTACTCCGGGCTGATCTCTGTCTCCTGGTGTACGACCACTTTGGTAACAGACATGTCTGGGTGCTGCTCTTTCGCCTCTTTAATGGCCTGAGCCAAAGCCTGCGGAGGAAGAACAACAGTCCGGACGTGTTGAGCAGAACACGATTAATGACTTTAATTAAAGTGACTCGCATGCAGAACAGATTTGCTTGATAAATGAACACAGTTTCTCTGTGAGGCAAATTAAGCCCACAAATTATTCCAGCTTCACTAACAGGTGCGTAACACAATTAAACCACCTGCAGAGCTTTGAAGAAAACAACATTATTACAATATCAGTTAGTGGGAACGGAGAGACGTGAAACGGTACTTTCTATTCCTCACCTTGTCGTGATCAATCTCAGTGTCTCCAGTGATGACGATTCTCTTCTCAATGCGAGTCTCAGAGATCCCTCCTTTCACCGTCTGCAACAGAGACGTGACACAAGCTCAAATATAAGCAGGGAAAACATGCGAAAACCAAAATCCATCTTTAATATCCCTCTGAATTTTGGATGACAACAGAACATCCACATCGGCAGTGAAGCCAGAGAAGACCTGGCGTTGATCACCCTGGAAGACAAGTTCGATGTCCCTCCCCGATAGAGGGTTAGAGTTTTGGAGGACGATGCAAAGGAACATTGATGTATGAATAACACACATTAATAATGTAGGTAAAGCGATGTCTTATTTAAGAACTAGAGAGTAAAAACAACTAGACTGGCAGAGTGTCACACTGAAACTGGTATTTCCGTTCTGGTTGTACCAGATTCAACCGGCAGCATCAGCAGACTGGTATTAATCACGTCTTAGAGATCCACCAATGTTGTTATGTTTCGTGCATAATATCCAAAACTCTTAATATTTGCCTTAATTCTAGATGCACATTAACATGCCCAGTTCACTTGATGTTTCTGTAGGACGGGCCAGTCACAGGAGAGTGGCGTGCTGCTGATGCGAGGAACGTCTTTGTTAAGATGGACGATGAATGGCAACCCCTCATCCCTGAAGTATTCTGGTTTAGTTTCTATTCTAAAGGTCCAAACTCTGCGAGGTTGTTAACATGAGAAGAGGATTGGAGCTGGCCAACACCAACATGCACCTGTTCCTTTCACCTCACACAGGATCTTGGCCTCAGGTCTTTCCCTCCTCATGCAGTTTTGCATAGAGAGTGTCTTTCATTGATGTTTCTGAGTAGCTGAGACGTGTTGCTGGGTTTCCATGTCCATATTAAAAAACAAATGTGTATCTACTGCTGTACATTCATTTCACTATTTTTTTACGTTTGTTTGTCTGTTTGTCTGTTTGTCTGTTTGTCTGTTTGTCTGGTAGCAGGATTACTCCAAAAGTTTGCGCTGGATTTGAATTACATTTTTTGGAGGGGTGGGGTGTAGCACAAAGAACAATCCATTAGATGTTGGTGGTGATGGATTGATAGCAGTTCACCCGTCTTACCCGTAGCAATGATGAAAAAACCAAACACCAACCTTCAGGTTACGAGGCTACAAGCGATGAACCGAATTGACCTGCTATCAGCTTCTTCAATTGCGCGAATATAGAAGGAACAGATTGCGTGATGATGTTAGGGTTTTATACGAAGTAGTCACAGGTGACTTTGTTGGTATAATGACTCAACCTGCACATATGCAAGATGGAGATATCCGGTGCTAAAGCACCGCCGTCTGGTTGTCAGAAAGAATGAAATAGAACCGACAAAACATCAGACATAAACATCTCAAGTGTTTTGTTGCCTCAAAAACCAGATTGCAATAAAAGATCTGAGTTGTTGACATGAGTTTATTTACTGATATGGACAAAAAACTCAGAATTATGTTTCAGATTTTCACACACACCAATGAAAGAAAATGGAGGCGAGTGGAACAACGGCTCATCAGGTAACTAGGGCACTAGGACTTTCTCATTCTAGTCACGTTCACGCCATTTACACTTCCCTCAGTCACTCTCCAGCAGTTCCTTGTTGTGAAGGGTCAATAGGGATTGAGTTAGGGAAGGGATCCATCACAGCATGGGGGTAAATGACTGCATTGATCTGTATTGACTGACTGTGGGGCTGTTAGTGAGGTGAGCAGACCTTGGTGATCTGGGTGGTGGTGGTGGTGCTGATGGTCTCTGAGGTGATGGTCTGGGCACTCAGCAGCACTCCTGAGTCCCTCTCTGCCAGACTGTCCACTGGCTGTGGGAGAGACACCTTTTAAGGGTTACACAAGAACCTCAAATGAGTTAGGTTAGTCTTTCTTTTTTTTTTATTTCAAGACTTTTAAAGACATTCTAGTCCTACATGGAACCAGAGCTGCGTATTCAACCTCAAAACTTCTTTTGTCTACCGACCAAAATGAAGCATCGCATGTCCGGTCAAATAGTTCTTCTTCTTTACTCATCCTTCACTCCGACATTTTCTCATTTAAATCAAACGTTTCTAATTATAGACTCTTTTATTCAGATTAAATTATTGTACGACTGCTTGTGTTTAAATTACTTAAATATTTGAGAACTTTGGCTTTTTTAAAATAAAACTAGTGAAAACAAATCATGTTTAGTAAAGCACCAAAAGAGTACTGTTTTGGTATTGGTACTGAAACTCAGGTGTAATACCAATATTTACAGAGCACTTTTATCCAAAGTACTCTACAATTTGTCTCTCATTCACCCATTCACACTCGTATACCAATTGCAGCAAGCTACCATGCAAGGGTTTCAGGAGGAGCTGGGGATCGAACCACCGAACCCTGAGATTAGTGGATGACCTGCTCAACCTCCTGAGCCACAGCCGCCCACTGTGTGGCAACTATAAGGCCTTAAAGGAGCCATTGATGGAACAAAGTGTAAGACCTAGCCTGGTGAACGGCCTGATTTCAACAGATTGTCAGAGTCAGACTCAGACTGTCAGGCCGGGACCGTCCGCTACAGTGAACATGTGTACAAATATCTGCATAGTATACAAGGTGAGACTTTTAATCAAGACCTGTAGATTCTTAATGATTCCCAGAAATCCCCTCACCTGTGCTGACTCGTATGTGATGGTCTTGGTCTCAGTGTGAACTAAGGGGATGTCCTTGTAGGTCACACTTCCTCTCAGGGAGTTGGTGATGTCTGAGATGGTGATTGTCTGGGTCTTTAGCACAGGAGACTGGAGGGATCAGATAAACAGTCAGCAGCTAACTCCATACAAAATACATATATACATATACTGTAGATATAATATACATGGGAAACCTAGGTTACTGTTGTAACGTTCTTATACTTAGAATGAGTTTATTTCACACAGGGATGAACCTGATCTCATATTGAGATGGAGAGGTGCACACGTCAGTGGCCATTCATTATATTCATTACCTAGGCAGTGAACCATTAGGGATAGGTCGCCAACTTTATATCTTGCGGTCACCAGAGTTATGCCTCGGCCACACCGGGAACATCAGCAGCGCGTGGCGGCTGCGTTACCTGTTGTTTTTTATTTCGGCATCCGTGTTAACAGGTTAGAGCAGGCACACTGCCACGGTGTGAGATGAGGTCTTGCCTATTTTTGACGCGAGCCGCGCGGTTCACAGCAGCAACAGACAGTGAAGGTGATCTATTGACTGTATATTGACATCATACCAGCAACATTACTACAGTTTACATGTCTCTATGTGTAGAATATGTTACGGAGATGAAAAAAAGTAAAGATTTCATTTTTAAATCAACAATTCCTACTTTCATTTCAAAATAAAAGCCCTCAACTGTTTTTTTCTGTGGACAGAATTCCTTAATTTGTTAACATGAGGCTTTTATTCTGAAATATCTGCCGGACAGTATTGTAGAACATGCAGTGACTTGCAGAGCTCCATGAATGAATATAGTACGGGGTTTTAATTGTGGATTATTACTATCATTTACAAATTACCACACGTTTCTGAACCTTTCTCTGTCCAATATAAATATAAATTACATTTATAATGAAATGAAACGGCCATTATGAAAGGAGAACTCTATGTAGAAAGAAAGAGCTGACAGCAGCAGCAGAAACGCAGCTGGTGTGAACACCTGACGCCTCAATCACGCAGCCGCCACGCGCTCCTGACGTTCCCAGTGTGGATGACGCGTTAAGGTGAGGTTTTACTGAACAGGTGCAGTAGAAGCCTCACATTCTTTATTACTGTATCTGCAGCTCTTCAGAGTTTATGTTTGACAGGTGGTCAGACGGAGATAGCTCACTCATTACTTCTGTCTTTCAGTACCATTGTTTTTTATTGTGCATTGCTTCTGTCTTGCAATATGGTGCTTATTATTACTAGATGGTAATATTACTTCAGGAGTTGTTCATGTAGTTTCCCAAAACAACAGACGCAGCCAGGATCCTGCTGGATGTGTTCCTAAACTATGCAACGATCACTGAAGTCCCCTCCAGTCAGAACTTTGTTTTATCTTCCTGTTACTTCATTTGTATGTTTGAGCTTCACTGTGCAGAATGATGTCGGTGCAGAGTTTTCACTTTCATCTCCTGAAGAGGGAAAGTTCCTCTGTGCTTACCTTAAATCTCAGTTCAAGGTGAGTACGTACGAGATGATTTTATGACATCACAACTCGTTTGGAACATGATCCACTACGCAATTTAGTGATGAAGTGTGATGCGGAAACAGAGGAACAGGAACAGAGTTCTCAGTGAAGGAGGTGAGATCTGGTGTCCGGCAGTTCAAATTTAGACATTAAAATTGTTTGCGTATTTATTGGATCTGGATTTTTCAATGATGGAGGAGCAGTTAATCATTTTTAAATATAATTTCTAATAAGGTAATTGATTGTTTTTTGTAGAAAAATTATATCAGAGACAAAATACTTTTATGACTTTGAGTAGAGTTTGTATCAGATGTACGAAACAAGGCGACAGTGGTGACTTACACACTCGTGCATACCCTGTAGACTCTAGAACCATCATCAATCAATCAATCAATCAATCAATCAATCAATCAATCAATCAATCAATCAATCAAATTACGTTCCCATACAACAAAACATTCTCAGTTACGTTTCAAGGGAAACGTATTTTCTCCTGGATTACGGTCGCGGTTTGAAATACTTATATATATAACGTTGTAATTTGAAACAAAACTAAACAAAAAACACCGACAATACTTCGAGCAAAACTACTTGGTTAGGTTTAGTAAAAAATAACATCATGGTTTGGCTTAAAATGACTTTGTTTGTTACGTTATTTAAAATAAGTGAACGCTGACTTTTAGTGTCACGCGGGACGCGAACAGCCGTCTCCTGGGGAAAGTCCAGTGTTTGTTATACTCATTATTATACCATGCAACTCTCATTAACGGTCGCTTGATATAATACGTCACCTGCTCTGCACACCGTTAGTTGAACTACGTCATTACAAACGTATTTGTGATATGTCAAAGACAAAATGCGTTTCTCTCCAAACATAATATGAAGATGCAGTTTAGTTGTATGGGAAGGTAACTTCTAGGAGACATGTCAGATTTGACGGATTTATTATTTCATGGTCCCTATAACAATCTTACTGTAGCTTTAAATTAACATTGGAAAATCCACAACATACTAAGAAAGATGAGATAAGTCTATTGGCTGAATAAGAGAAAGTCAATCAGTAGACAATGAAAAACAACGTTTTAGTTTGTTTTAGTATCACAGTGAAAAGTACAGGCGTATAGATTCAGAATTATCCAAAAAATCCAATGACACTGAATCATTAGCAGGTCGTACAGATGAGCTGAGCACATTTACTGAACATGCACAGGACTTTATGGACATATTTAGTTTAAATAGCAATGTTGTAAAAGTAGTAAAGACACATTACAGCTTGTATTCTGTTAATCCCACCAACATTTCAAAGGGTAAACATTATACTTTCCCAGAGTTCATTTAGATCCAGTCATACGTTGTCAAAGTGAGCAAATGGTCAACATGTCTAGTCATCATTTGAAAGATCATCTATACTGTGGAAATAATGCTCAAGAAGTCACAATAGATATGGTAATGAGTTCTTAGAAGATTGTTTAGTGATGCAAATCAAGTTAAATGAAGTCAACTAACTGATTCAAAGTGGACTGTCGGTGGACTGAAACTTACTTCATGTACAATAAGAAGAGATCTTTTAAAACAAAAGCTGAAACACTTCTCAGGAGATTGAAGAAACTTTTGGTTCTGAGCCTTGACATTGTGGAAGTCACACAGCAGTAAAATGATCAGGTGTGAAAGGGAGATCAAATTAAAGATGACACAACCGATCTTAGTGGAACATCAACATACAGCAACTTCCAACGTTAACAAATGGACCGCGACAAAACTTTACCAAATGTGCTGTAACCCCGTCGTTAATCAGGCTGGACACAGATTAAACATATACAGCTAAATATGCAACTTTTCACATTGAATATAGCTACTATCAGCAGAATGAGAAGAGCAGCGTCTGTCATGTGACACCAGATGTGCTATTTGCCAAACTAGGCAACGCCCGGGTCAATAGTTGAGGGGAGTCTGTGAAAACATAGCCGAGAGAGCCTTTATTGTAAGCAGGACTAGGTTGTACATTTAAGACAGTAACCTGGGTACTGATACCAAAACAATACTTTCTTTGATACTTTAGTTTAGAAGCCAAAGTTCACAAATGTTAAATGTTAAATATGAGCAGCGATACTAGAACTTTGTCTTAGATAAAAAGTGTAAAACTGGAAAAATTGTGATTTAAATCAGGAAATATCTGATCAAAGAATAAGAAAGAAGAGAACGAATACGACCGTATACATCCGATGCCAACTTTCAGTACTGTTTTAGGAGTCTTTGCTACTCGGTTCCACGGACACATTTATCAAACTGAGGTTTCATATCCGTCCCTTACAGCCCTGACAAAAACTGGTTGAAACTAAAACACAAATAGAGATAGAGAGCACATTGGATGGAAACTACGTGGACTATGTTGACTGTAGACACAGATTATATTGGACAGTTTAGTTATGTCAAAGGCCACATTCAGTTCCAGGCAGTTCCTGGTTTACTACGCTGTACGAACTTCTGCTTGTTGCTTTAGTTATGAAAACCGTCGTACATTCAACTCTCTGTAGACTGTAGTTTGTGTCCTGATGCAATCCAGTAGTTTAAACCATAACCACGGTCTTCCCAACTTGTTCTCATCCCAACTCGCCACGCTCCTTGTTGGGATTAGGCAACAAAGACACTGAACGTCGTGAACACGGGACACGAACGAACCGCTGTAACGTGAAAGTGAAACTCAACGCAGAGGACACGAACAGCAGTCTCCTGGACGAAAGCCCTGTGCATTTCATACCAGCGCTGAAGGGTTCAATGTGCGTTGGTACCGAACGGCGAAGGCCGTGACAAAGCCTCGGTATTTGATGCCCTGGGATTGAGAACAGGCTGTCTTTCCCTAATCTTTACCCAGTGCTTTAGTGACCTAACTCTGACCATAACTAGGTTGCCACGCGCACATACTGCAGAAAGAAATCATTTGAAAAACAACGGCAGTGAGCATTAAACAATGTCACATTGTAGTCAAATAGAAAGAGGTGTTGAATATACTGTAATGGTTCATGTCCACAGGGGCGTTTTTTATCGCGAGGGGACGCGACGCTTCCCAGCATCGGACGCTAGGTGTGCTGTCCCTAGAAACAAGGCAGTCGGCTCCTGATTGGACGAACGCTTTCCCGCCGTCGGCTGCTGCTCCCAGCTTTCAAACCGGAACCAGTCTGGAGGCTCGTTTGGAAACTTTCTTCTCCTATTTCACGTAAATAGTTCACTGAGATGTGTTTCTGAAGACATTTGAGGAGAGAAATAATCCATGTTGATGAATCTGTCTTTATTTTGGATCAACAACGTTTATTTAAAAGATCCTCAGGAGTTTGGATAATAATATAATATATCTTATAGTAAATAATACAAAAATCGACCAACTCATTGTGAATCACGACAGTAGCAGAAATAAGAAATGACCCTGCAAAAGGCAATATAACTACTTATATCACTCTGCAAAACTATAACTAATGATTAATTATCAACCAAGCTGCAGCAGCAGCGACTCCCAGGACTGCAGACAGCAGAAATACAGTCGTATCCACAGGTTAACAAGCACTGAGCCGACTGTCTGACTCCGTGTCTTCAGGATTCTTTGGCATACGGGCAGCAGTTTGGCATGTACCGGAATAAAGGGCAGTGAATATGTGAATAGTATATATAGTAAAGTGAATATATATGAGAGCTGTTACAGCAGCAGGCCGGTTGAGCATCCGGGTTTCTCGTACCGAACCGTCTCAGCAGGGAGCGTATACAGCTACGGTGAGCCCCAGAGGGGAAAACGTGCATCAGGCAGTCACCACCTGCACGGCTTAACGTCCGTCAGACAGAACTCTACTGTAACACTGTTTAGACTGCAATGCTCCATTTTGATGACTGGCAGTAACAAAAGCCGAGTAGACGGGAGAAGAGCCTTTCGTCAGAGTAGAGGACTTCAGAGTGTGAGCATCTGGAGGTAATGTACCGGCCCGGTGAGAATCAAACTAATAAATAATTGTATGTTCATTGTTTCGCCAGCACTAATCATCAAAAATCTAAAGCATGAAGGCAGCCTGCTACTGCTCTCTGCTGGAGAGAGCGACTACAGCTATTCTAGTGTTATAGGTACTCCTCCATCTCACTGCCTCCTGTCACCACACCATGTTCATGTCAGCGTCGCTCCAGGAGAAGGTCTCTCTGGTCACCAGTAGTATTTTGCATTTTGGGAGTTTACGTTTCACCGGTTACACCGGTCATTTAGGGACTGTGTGTAAATTATTAAGGCGAGTTCCCACAGGATACGATGCACATTTTAGATGCGATGAAGAAGTGCATTCAAAGTAAACTGAAAGCTGAACGCGCTCATCCTGCTTCTTTAAGAATCTACTTCCTAAACATACAAAGACGGAAGGGAAAAAGAAGGGAGCTTATTGGCATGGATGACGTCGATTACATTACTGAGCAACTGTGAATTAAAAACTAAAATCTGGTCCTCTCTCTGGGTTCCACGGTGGAGAGGAGGTCGTGTTGCTCTAGCTCTATCTATCTGGCAGGAGAGGAGGTCGTGTTGCTCTAGCTCTATCTATCTGGCAGGAGAGGAGGTCGTGTTGCTCTGGCTCTACCTGTTTGGTGACGCCGGGAAGACTAAGGAAGGGAGACTAGAGGAAAATACCAGAAGAACTGGAGTTCCTGATGAGTTCTGTGATTAGCCGCCTGATTCTGAGCCAGCACAAGCCACAGTCAACATGAACCATCTGTTGGCTGTTTGAGGTGAATAAAATAATCCAGCAGTCAAATTTGAGTGAATAACGCAGGGTGCTCGCTTCTTGTTTGGTCTGAACATCTTTATCGTGGATCAGTTAATACTCTGAGCAGGGCCAAGCAGAATTGGATGGGCTGAGTTGAGCTGCGATGGGATCCGCTGATAGCCAGAACTGTTGTTATCATAAACGCTGACTCCGAGAGGAGTCACGAGTCTTTCAAGATTTCAACAAACCGAGTCTGGGCCAAAGAGAAAAGTTGCATATTGTAGCTCGGCAAACAAAGAATACCTCCGTCAGTCATGCGACCAACACTGCTCCCGTTAGGCTCTAAAAACCCTCTGAATTATGTCAGAATGACAACTGCTTTGTCACAGCTGTGCTGCATTTCCAAATCTGTCTTGTTATCTGTGACCTTCAAAGATTTAGATGAGCTCAGTAATTAAACTACAGTCAGCAAAGCAAATGTTCTTCTCCTCTTCATATCATCATCCCAGCATCACATCATAGTTGTGTCTCCATCGTTGGCCATATCGTGGATCAGGGCTTATAAAGTCAGAATCAACATTTATATCCTCTACGTGTTTCTGGAAAAAAGTATAAAATTGCTGTGATGCATTCCTGAGTAATTCCTTTTTCTCCACTAATGAATTCTTAACTTAACTCTTGGCCTGATTGTCTGCTGAGACTTGGTCCAACATTAACACTCGTTAACCCTAAAGCACGTCTGTCACGACCACACAGAGTCCTAACAGTCGGAAAGCTTTGGTCAACTCACCCACTATCAATGTTTGTTCATGTTTGTCTGAATGTCGTCCAGGGGCTGCAGAAATGTCCCAAAGTCAGATCTTTGTATACTATAATTTGAAATTCAACATGCAATTGACTACATTGCTGTAGGACACAGGAAACCGACTCTAGCAGAAGAGAAGGAGAAAATATGTACAATGCAAACACTAAAGGAAAGTTAGTCGTAACACCTCTGTCATCATCTCATCCTGCAGAATGCAAACATGAAGGTTGAGTGATCACGTTTCATATACGAGAACACAGTTTCCTGATTTCTTTAAGCGAGACGATGTAACTTTTGAGAAAAGAAATAGCACTTTGTTCTCTCACAAATAAAACGTCTAACTTCATTTATAGTCTTACATCAGATCCCTAAAAGTTGAGATTCCCCTACCTGAGATCTTTTGCCAGCTTCTTCCTGCATTGGGTAGCTTCAACTGTTTTCATTTTAGTCTGGATTATGTGTTGAACTTCTTGGTATTTGTCTGATATTATAGTTGACTCTTGGTTTGTAAAAAGTGCCGCTCTGCTGACGGTAGACTTGTCCATGTTTGCGATTGGTCGTAGGCTGTAAACACCGCCCCGTTCAAGAGAACGCGCTCGTAGCCAGACTGAGAAACTCTGGGTTGATTTACCGAGTTGATAACGTCCGTCGTAGGACCGCTCAGCGTGATCTCGTTTGTGCACGAGCAGCGCCGCATCGTAACTACTTCACCGCCACAGAGCGGAGAGAGGACCTCAACTCAACAACGCTACCTCATGACCAGTAACCGGCAGTGCTACTGCAGGGCTGAGTGTTCTCTTCCATTCTCCAGGAAACGTGCGGCGGCGACGCGCTTTGAGTTCAGGCCAGTGCACACCAAGGGTAGAGAACGAGCAGGGATGCTTTCCGAGCGGACCGCGAAGCAGTGATTGGTAGACGTTTTTACAGGATTACAGCAGCTACAGATGACGGCTCTTTTCCTTTTTCAGAGCTCATCAGTAATGGATCGCTGTCGGGGCGTAAAGACCATTTCAACCAGTAGAACAGATATACTGGAGATACTGGAGAACATCGTCAACGCTGCCTTTAAACCAGATAAGGAGAAGATACTCTGGGTATGTTGAAATGGCTTCGTAGTAAAGGCCTCTGGTTAGGATGCTGACTTGAGGTGGTCAATCAATCTCAACCGCCTCAGCTAAAGTTCATTTAGACAGCTAGCAGATCAGATCTTCCCGGGACAGTTTATAGAGAAATGGATGGTTTCGGTTAAAAAGGACCCGCCGTCTCAAAAATTACTACAAATTCTCACTGATAAATCTGCCTCTGTTATCATCGTTAAAAAGCTTGATAGGCGTAGCAACAGTAACTAAGCTGGGGGCGGAGCTTAGTGAGGGTCAACGGCTACTTGTGGCCACAGTGGCTGCTGTTCAGCAAAAGTTACATAGGCTCGCTTTAAAGACTAAAACTGATCTGTGAGTGTGGCCCTTTGAGACTGAACTGAGGTGCACGGAAGGTAAGAAAGGGAACTGAGTACAGAACAGAAGGTGGAGGGACAGAACAGCACTGGAATGAAGCAGTCTGTAACTGGCCGAGGGCACCGTGGGTTCAATGTTCAGGGATTGTTGGTGTTAAATGAAGGCCAGCCACAGCATGGTCAGGGCCATCACCAGCAGCCCCGACAGAAAGAAAGACATCCGGGAATGCTTGAGCCTGGCCGGGTTTAGCTCACACGGGTTAACCAAGCTCCTCCTTTCATCTGGCACATTGATAGCCACCTTTAGAGTGTGACCGCAGGCTTGTTCTTCCTCCTCTTCCTCCTCCTCATCATCATCAACCCAATCAACCTCACTGTCCTCCTCATCTTCTTCCAGCAGGCAGTCATGTCTGTACAGCGGCGGTCCCAGCGGCGCCGGGGACAGACTACACGCTCTTCTTACCTTGTGTCCGAACAGAGTCTGCCTCCCTCGCTGTGCTCGGCAGCGGCAGACCAAGAGAGACAGATAACAATGAACAGACAAGTGGGATATGGTCAACTGACAGGAGACGGAAGATAGAAGGATGAGGGAGGGGATGGAGGAAGAGGAGGTTGGAGGTGGGGGAGGCATGGAGCATGGAGGGGACATGGGACATGGTTTTACAAGATGTCCCCTGCAGCTGTTAAAGTAAGTTGTTTGTTGTCTGACAGAGGAGCGTTAACGTGAACAGACAGTTACGCCATCGGTTAGCTTTGGGAAGGTCAAGTGAGCTCAATCTCCCATTATGACAGCGTTAAGATGCTGCGTGTTTAACTGTCTGAATATGAAACTGTAGAAGTCTGGTTCCTACTTGTGTGTGGTTAGAACTGTGACAGTAGTTTATTTCCATAGTTACACAACGACTACAACAGAAAGAGGATTTTCAGGATTCACTTATCGCCTTAAAATGCACCGAAGAGACGCTTCAGAAAGACGACACTTAAAGGAAAACTCTGCTTTATATCAATATGGATTTTATTCCCGGAGCTTTGGCTGTCATTTCTATCATAAAACATTGAACTCCCCAAAGTAATGCCAGGATCTGAGAACACGGTGACGTTGCACAACAAAGTCTGACAGGGCAAGAAATCATGATCCAGATCAGAACGAGCCAGAGTACCTAAACCAGCGGTTCTCAAACGGTGGCACGCGTACCACCGGTGGCACGCGGAGGAATCTCTGACTAGCGATTCCTCTTATTGATGCTCGCTGAACGCTCACAGTTAAGAGTACATTAATGAGCTCGCTGGAGCTGATAAAACTAACCTGGTCTACTTTGGTCTGCCTCTGTGGGGGCGGTGAATCTGCTGCTGTTATCATGGTAAGGTGCGAAGCAGCACTAGAATGGAGAGCTTGACGGGGGTAGCAACGGTAACTAAGGGGAGTGGGTAACATGTGGTGCCTTCAAATGGGGTTGCGTTTACCGTGTTTAACGTGTTTAACGTGTTTACCGTGTTTAACGTGTTTAACGTGTTTACCGTGTTTAACGTGTTTAACGTGTTTAACGTGTTTACCGTATTTACCGTGTTTAACGTGTTTAACGTGTTTAACGTGTTTACCGCGTTTAACGCGTTTACCGCGTTTAACTTGTTTAACGTGTTTAACGTGTTTAACGTGTTTACCGCGTTTAACGCGTTTACCGCGTTTAACTTGTTTAACGTGTTTAACGTGTTTAACGCGTTTACCGCGTTTAACGCGTTTAACGCGTTGACCGTGTTTAACGTGTTCAACGTGTTCACCGTGTTTAACGTGTTTACCGTGTTGACCGTGTTTAACGTGTTTAACGTGTTTAACGTGTTTACCGCGTTTAACGCGTTTACCGCGTTTAACTTGTTTAACGTGTTTAACATGTTTACCGCGTTTAACGCGTTTACCGCGTTTAACTTGTTTAACGTGTTTAACGTGTTTACCGTGTTTACCGTGTTTAACGCGTTTACCGCGTTTAACGCGTTTACCGCGTTTACCGCGTTTAACGCGTTGACCGTGTTTAACGTGTTCAACGTGTTTAATGTGTTCACCGTGTTTAACGTGTTTACCGTGTTGACCGTGTTTAACGTGTTGGACACATATGAATGCCCCCTCGTGTCGTATTCACGACCTCGGAAGTGGAAAGTTTTTGTAATTTTAGGCATATATTGTTTTTCTTCGTAATTTTATAAATGGAAAATGTTGATATTCTGGAGTTCTCACGACTCACGGAGTACTCAACCACTTGAACGTTACGCATATCGTGTACACGACTTCCCACGTTGTAAACACGAGCTCACCAGTTTCATTTGAAGGCACCATGTAGTAAAGGGTTAATTACTAAACTACTGCTATTGGTAATAATTTGACCATAATTAGTTTCCGCTGTAAATAAACAACCGTATCTGCAGGAGGAGGATTATTAACGGACTATCAGCTGTTCATTAAACATTCAAACCCAAACATGAATCAGAGGATGAGCACGAGCTGAGTTCCTCTGACAGGAAAACACTGAAGGATCCTGTAGTTTGTATAAAGATGATAAGTAGGGAAGGAAGGAAGGAAGGAAGGAAGGAGTGTACTGAGGATTAATAAATAAATCTGCTCCATGGTGGGAATAGGAAAGATGCTACCTCTGGGGAGCTTAACATGAAACCCGTTTTAAGGTAATTCTGCGTTGCACACAATGGGGGGG
>CAKAOH010037388.1:0-24381 GCA_916701665.1 Sebastiscus tertius | reverse complement strand
CCCCCCCCCCCCCCCCCCCCCCCCCCCCCCCCCCCCCCCCCCCCCCCCCCCCCCCCCCCCCCCCCCCCCCCCCCCCCCCCCCCCCCCCCCCCCTGTAGTACTGCACCGAAGGCAAGATCTGCTTTTAGCCGGCGAGAACCTACTGGCTCAGGGAGAATCTGGATTTTAAACTGGCGGATGATGCAATGGAGACTACATCTATTATAGGTGTCATCATAATTCCTAGCACTCAGCAATAATATGAAATTACTAAAATTGTGCCTCAGGCTTTCAGCTAAAAAAGTGCTGTTATGGCTGGATTTATTTGAGTATTAAAAAAGGAGTTATTGTGCAGGACCTCATGTCTGGGATAGAAACTGTGTCTTCAAGTTGTGGGTGGAGGAGAGCCGAGAGCCGGAGGGAAACGGCGGCGGATCGGAGGACTGAGATCCTCTCTGACCTTCAGTGTCATTGTCTGAACGCGGAGGACAGGATGGAGGAGGAGGAAGAGGAGGAGGAGGTGGGGAGGAGGATGGAGGAGGAGGAGGTGGAGGGGATCTGACTGGGGAGACTGGCCCAGACTTTAAAAGGGAAGATGATGAAGACAGAGTTGGCAGAGGCACAAAGACAGAGACACAGAAAAAGACATAAAGACATCCAGGGAGGGATAGATAGAGGGAGGATTGGAGGGTGAGACAGATGAGGAGGAGGGAGGAGGAGGGAGGAGGGAGGAGGGGAGGGTCAGTGCTCTGGCTACTCATCATCAGCTTCTTTTCTTCTCTTCTTTTTGCTCTTCAGTATTTCACTGATCATATATCAGGCAACACCAGTCATGCAAATACATTGTCAGGATTAACCCAGCCATGGGACGGATCGGCAGATCAAGCAAGATGACAAAGCTGGCAGCAGCCATTCAGAGAGCGAAGGCAGCGGTGAGGGGGTTGAAGGGGACGGGAGGATCCGGGACACAAAGTTGCCAGTATGCTTCAAACAAAGTCAGATTGTTGACCGCTGCTTAAACCGCCTCCCCCCCCACACCTTCACATTTTTGTACCTAATCCAAAACCGACAGTCACGCCCGCTTCACCAAGTGACTGGACGGGTGTGTGCAGGTGAGACAGTACGCAGGACTCCGTCACATTTCAGCCGAATACAACACACGAATGCCCCAAAGTGTGCTCCCTCGTCCCCGTTTGTACAGAACGTGTCATCGTGTCTCGTCCCTCTTTATGGCTGCAGGCTCGTTGCCATTCAGCATAAGTATATACACACTTATGTTCCGACTACAGTTCATACAGAGTCGCTGGTTTGAAGCATACTGAACAGTTTGGGTTTGCAGCCAAGCACAATCCGGTGACGTTTGGAGAGCTGCCGGTTAATAGTCGGCCACATAGCCTCCATTCTTTATAATGCTCATAAAGAAATGCTGGAAGGTTGTTGATCTACTGCAGCCTACATGTCAGAAAGAACCAGATTCGAGCACCTTTACCTCGGACACGCCACCATCTACTCTGTGCGCAGGTACTGTGGACATCCTCCCCTGCACACACACACACACACACACACATGCCGTCTTCACATCAGCAAATATGAAAACAATATCTATGAAAGAGTGTCTCTGTGACTGCAGCTCAGTGTGAAAGCAGTGGGATGAGATGGAGAAAGCCAACAGCACCACTCGGTGGAGGATCAGTGGAGGTCCAGGTGATTATTAACATTTCAAATAGTGGGAATATCCAGAACATGATGACACCTGATAACTAAACTAGTCAACTAAGACGATGACTGTGTGCTCATTTGAGTCATTTCAGTAGTTTGGTATAAAACTAATATTACAACTTTTTTCTCATTAAGTTCTCAAAATCTCACTTTTTCTTTCCCCTCAAATACTCCGTCGTATCGGAGGGATCTGTAGAGGCATGATAATAAAATACATGAGACACAAACGGGCACTAGCTCCTACTGTTGGCTAGATGTCTAATTGAATTCCCGTCCCAGTCAAAGTGTTTAACTTCCTGTAAATCGAGCTGAAGCTGCCGTTAGAAGTGAAAAACCTGCTGGTTATAGTTGGCTAGCATACAAAGTTTAAACCAAGAGTTAGTTCAGGTTTACTGAGCCGCCGTACTCAAACTACAACTCAGTTATGCAGGAGAGACTTTGGTTTAAAGGATCAGTCTGACAGGTTACCTCCAGTAGGGTTGGATGAGATGAATGAGTCATCTGTGTGTGTGTCCAGCACAGAGATAGAACCGGGCTGTGTGCAGGAAGCTGCTCTAATCACATGAATCAACAAGAGTCTATGTGGATGATGTGTCTGTGGTATAAAACCATGTCTCCTCAAAGAGTAATCAACAGTACTGCTGCAGTGTGTTTCCTCCGCAGGTAGCTGGACTCACCGCTGGCTGCAGCTGGCCGTTGATGCTCGCCGTGCGGAAAGGTGAGTTGGTGGACAGACGCTTGTCCCACTCGCTGGGCCGAGGCTCCGGCACCGACTCCATGAAACTCCTCTTCAGCTCGCTGATGCTCGTGTGGTGACGCATGATCCCAGTCTGGGTCTTATCCAGGTCCTTCAACGAGAATGTGAGAGTCAGGAGAGGTATAGATGGGGAGGGAGTCAGTGAGGAATAGGATGTTATAAATGATTGAATAAGGAGGGGGAAAAGAACGAATAGGACCACGTGGAAAATAAACATTTATATGGGTAAAGCCAAAAGTAATGAATCATACAGATTGGAATATGTCTTTCAATATGCTGACAATATGGATTTGTGTTATTTCAAAAGCCTGTAGTTGGAATGAGCCTGCCTATTCCCAATGACACGCCGAGGTCATGGATGTTTTTCAGACACCAGACTGCACTGGGAGGAGTCATCATCTGTCTCCTGTGATCTCTGATCCATATTTCAGCCCAGCAGCCATTTCTAAATCTCCCTCGTCTGGGTCACGATAAGAGAGATCAAGCAGCAGAGGATGTCTCCTGATTAGAGGTTACTAAGAAGATGTCTAACGACACAGAACACAGGAAGTGTTGTCTGGTCTGACGGAACTAAAGCCAAGAAGGTGAACTGGTACACTGAATACTGCAAGCTCCTGAAAAGTGTAAGAAAGTAAGAGGCTGAAGGTTATTCATGTAGAATCACAACATACGTAGATGTGCACATGTTGTTTTGTTCTGTTTCCAAGGTCAAGAATGAACTTGAATATAAGTTTATACTGTTTATTTCACAGCCTCTGTTCTTCTTCCAAAGGCCCTGGACATCTTGTTAGAACACGTGGTGTCATGGACTCCATCAGATACCAGCAGATAGTAAATGAAAACCTAAACAGCCTAGAAACGGGCCGTGGTTGGACCTTCCAGCAGGACCGTGATGGTGTTAGAAAACCTCATTATAGGAGAAGGCTGTTATCTTGGCGAGGGGAGGCTGCACAGAATATGAAATGAACGGGAGCCAATAACATATTTTTGAGAAAAAACATTTGTTTCGTGATAAAAAAAATGTAATGTTTCTTTCAATTATGTTACTTCAATTAAAGGTTTGATTATTTTGAATAGTTTGCATGAAAGATCACGAGGATAAACAAGAAAGACGTTTGTTTTTTCACATCTCGTTTTGCTCATTTTCACGAGAGTAACAATCCTGGAGGTCTCTGCATACGGCCTGCTCTATAGTCACACGGGCGTTGGCCGGCATGGTGAAGAGAAAACATCGGGCGTTTGCAGTATTCAATGAGCAGACTTCCTCTTTCTTCCTCATGGAATCATAAATGTATTCTTATGCTTTCCTTAATGATCAAACATCTTAGTGATTAAATGAAGCTAGGCGTAACACATCCTGGACATACAGAACTCTTCAGGGTTTGATGACTATTTCCCAAAACGTCTGAGTGTTGTTTGAATCACGTCCAGCCATGAGAAACAGCAGAGTGATAGTAGACACCGAGCAGTGGAAACCACTGCTGATGGAAACGACTGTTTCATGGCAGGCTGAGTTGAGCAAACACAAACAGAACAGACACATGAAGAGAGGGGTGAAATGTCACACACACATAGCAGCCGAGGATTCACCCAGAACACAAACTGAGCTTCAAGAGGACAAGAAACTCTGCAGAGCTGCAGAGACTGTTAACGTTACAATAATCATAATAATAATAATAATCCCTGTGGGGTTGTCACATTGAGTAACCCCTTCTGCATTACATGTAGTCCTTTGATTCTAAATATATTAGCTAATTAATGCAGCTTCAACAGGGAGATTCAGCATTAAGCTGTAATATCATGTCATCCCTCTCTTCTGAAATGATAGGAAGCCGACACAGACAGGCACGGTGATCACAGTGACGGAGGCGCAGCAGAAGATCACAGACAGACAGACAGTAAATACAGTAAAGGCGTTGTGAGGGAGTTCGGTTCATGTAGGAAATGAAATGAATAAAATGAAAACAGACTGGAAGTCTCCAGAAACCACGAGGACCAACAAGAAACAACAGCAGAGTCCAGAATGTGTTCGTGACATAGTGACTTCACTGAGACGTACATGACTGGGAAAGAACCTTCTCTGTCAATAGATTTTGACTTGTCAAAGCAGGAGAAGCTCATGATGGCTGCGTTCCATTTCAATGAGAAGAGGGAGAGGACTGCAACTCCTTCTGGTTGGTTTTAGAGCTCGCTATCAGTTTATCAGCACGCTGAAGATTAAAGTCTGATTTTGGATGGCGAGAGCTAAATGACTGTAAAGTTGAGATCTTAATAGCAGAAGAGTTCACGTCTGTTTGCATCAACAGCAAATTAAAACAAGAGCAGAAAACTAAAACATGAGTATACTTATAAAATAGAAATAAAGGTCTCTAATATAATAAAGGGCTGCTTCTCTCCACAGTGTAAAATGTAATAGTTAGAGTGGCGCTCCATCAACTTTAGACATGTGATCAGTTTACTAGTCGGTGAGTAACACTCACACCGGGAACGTCAGCAGCGTGGCGGCTGCGTTACCTGTTGCTTTTTATTACAGCGTCCATGTTAACAGGTTAGAGCAGACACACTGCGTCTCTGCTGCGCCTCTTCTAGAGATAGAGAGCCAGTGGAGGTGATCTATTGACTGTATATTAACATCATATCAGCAACATTACTACAGTTTACATATCTGTATCTGTAGAATACGCTACGGAGATGAAAAAACGTAAAGATTTCATTTTAAATCAACACTTCCTGCTTTTATTTCAAAATAAAGGCCCTGAAGCGTTTTTTTTCTGTGGACAGAATTCCTTCATTTGTTAACACAAGGCTTTTATTCTGAAATATGAGCAGGACAGTGTTGTAGAACATGCAGTGACTTGGAGAGCTCCATGAATGAATATAGTGCAGAGTTTTAATGGTGGATTATTACTATTATTTACTAATTACCACACGTTTCTTAACCTTTCTCTGTCCAAAATAAATATAAATGACATTTATAATGAAATGAAACGGCCATTATGAAAGGAGAACTCTATGTAGAAAGAAAGAGCTGACAGCAGCAGAAACGCAGATGGTGTGAACACCCGACGCATGAATCACGCAGCCACCCCGCGACGCAATGACGCAATGACATGATCGCTCATGTCTCAGCGTGTTTCAGCACCAACAGCCAGGCTTCAGTTCCAGTTAAAACGTTAACCTATGTTTAAAAAAAGAGATCTTTCCCAATCAAATATTTCATAAAATGAAAATATGAAATGACAAAGACAATGTCAAAGTGAAATGAAGCTACTTGCATGAGAATCAGAGAGGAAAATAGTGCATGCCAAGCCTTTAGGGTTAAGCTGGAAATAAGGCGAGAATTAAAAGAAACAGAAGGCGTCAAAGCAAAAAAACAAACCAACAGCGGCCATGCAGCAGAACAACGTGACAGCCACAACAGATATATCTGAAGACTGAAGATACAAACCTCCAACATTAAATTGCTATGTCTGATATAAATAGTTTCACCCTCAAGTTTCTTAGCTCTTTTCTGTGGAAAACCAGGAAACAAAGGGAAGAGCTGGTTGGAATAATGCAGAGTTCATTCAAACATTAGAATATTTGATTTGCAACGAGCAGCAGCGACCATGACGATCACATGAACCACACAAAAGAAAAGAGCTATGGGGTTGCAGTTCCCAACGTGCCCAGCTCAGCGGGAGGGAATGGTGTTGAATTCAGCAACACACACACACACACACATCAGTGGTGTTTATGAGAAGCCAGGCAGACACACACACACACACGCACACACACACACACACAGTCACATGCTGCATGCAAACGCTGCTGCAGTGCAGCGTGCACGACGAGCAGCTCGTCACGTCAGGAGGTTGCATATTTGAAAAGAATCCCATTCCCTTGTCACTTTGTCCACATTTCAATATGATGGCATGATAGATATTATCAGCCAGTTTAAACCTGCAAAGCGTCACCTTTTAATCTGATACGGTGAATTAGACAAGCAGTCTCTTCTTTAGACTCGTTACCACCTGCTGAATGTTGAGTCCAATATTCACTCTCATGTAACGTTAGCTGCTCAATGCTCCACTCTGTTTTGTTAAGCTTATCACTATGATATGAACCAGCCTGTAGTGTCTCCGGTACATGAAAACATGGAGTAATTGAGCTATTGTTAACACAACTATTTGCTATATAGACAATAAATGCTATTGACTTGCAGACCTGTATTTAACAGCAGTCAGAAAGTCAATGGATATACTACTAGCCCATCACTAAAATGCACCATAACAACATCAAATGGTGGCTTAAAGGGACTGTTTGTAACTTTTTAAGCGTATAAATGCACCGGGTCGGGACACATGCGCGCTCGCATATGGGCGCTCGTGTGTGGCTGAAGTCTCTGCTCCTCTGCCTGCCTTCACTCACACAGCGCGCACGTTCTCTCTCTCTCTCTCTCTCCACCTCTCACGTGCATGCTGCTCACTCCACTCTGCAGCAGAGTTAGTTTAGCTCTGAGAATATCTAGTGAATGTTCAGTGGACGTTTGTGCAGAAATAACTGCTGCAGCTCCTCCAGACCAGCAGAGGTTTCCCGTGTCTCGTGAAGTGACGGGGCTCCGCAGAAAGAAACGTTATCGTGTCCGACCGGGTGCCGGTGTCTTCCTGCTCTCTCCGGCTGCGGTCGGGAGGCGATAATGTTTCTTGCTGCGGAGCCCCGCTGCTTCTGAGCCCCAGCACCGACGCTGAAGCAGGAAAAGCCAACACTAGGATCAGCATTGATTGATGGAGAGACCTTGGTCTGGTCAGCTAACATTACTGCCAAGCAGCTGAACTCTAGAGTGATGCTGTGCTTTTAGCTGACGTGTGTCTCCTCACTGTGTTGAGTGATGCTCCTTCAGGTATATGTAGAGCGAGCACAAGGCCAGCAACAGGACGCTGACTTTAGTTGACTTAACGGACACAGGTGAAGCTGTTAACAAGACATTTCTGAAAGTTACAAACAGTCCCTTTAATAATAATTATAATTATTTTATTTTCCAATTCTGATTATGTTCCTACAAAGCTACAAACTGTGTGCGTCACACACAAACACACACAACGCCGCTGCAGAATCAATCATTATTGGTCACAATAATCACAGAAACATCTGATTCAATCAGCAGAAAATGGGGCTTTTCTTAAACAGAGATGAACACACGAGTGTGTGTACCCTCCAAAAGTATCTTACAAACAATATACCTGCATGTTTGTTTCTGGAGAGGGAGAAGCCCCATTTTATACAAGAAAAACACTTTTTTTTGTCAAACAGCTGCTGCAGGGAATGACAGTGACCCAATAAGAAGTTGGATGGATTGATTTCTCCTCGGGCGTGTACCGTACGAGCCGTCACAGAAAGACAAACAGCCAGAAATCATAAAGCAATCAAGAGATTAAAGCACTAAACGGCACCGTCAGACAACAGAAAAGCAAATTAAAAGTCTCTTCATGTGTAACTGATGGAGGGAGGGTGGGGGTGGGGGGGGGGGTGAGTCAGCAGGAACACTCAGGAGCATGCTAACCTTCCTCACTCGCACCATCTCCGTCTTTGTTCTGTCCTGAGGAGAGTGCTACTCCACCATCAGAGGAGAGACAGAGTGACGGTACGTTAACGTCCTGGTTCAGTCACACATTTATAATACAGTAAAACACACTATATAAACATAAAGCTTCACCATCTCAACGATACTGAAACTAAAGTTCACTCAGAAACTCATCAAAACATTTCAAGTTGTTTGCTGTAAATTCTCAAATCAAAGTCAGAATTAAACGTCCAAGAGGCCGACATGAACTAATAAAGGGTTCCTCAGAAAACAATGAGCTATTATATCTGTACCATGATATATTATTATGGTACATTTAGCATAATGGACATTTTCATATCATCTTTAGGAGTGTTTAAATTCACTGGTGAGTTTGATGGTCCGTGTCCACAGGGGCGTTTTTATCGTGAGGGGACGCGACGCTTCCCAGCATCGGACGCTTGGTGGACGAACGCTTTCCCGCCGTTGGCTGCTGCTCCCAGCTTTCAAACCGGAACCAGTCTGGAGGCTCGTTTGAAAACTTTCTTCTCTTATTTCACGTCAATAGTTCACTGAGATGTGTTTCTGAAGACATTTGAGGAGAGAAATAATCCATGTTGATGAATCTGTCTTTATTTTAGATCGACAACGTTTATTTAAAAGATCCTCTGGAGTTTGGAGAGGTGGAGAGTCGCGTCGGACGCCCGGGATTTGCATAAAGTAGACGAGCCCTCAACTTTATGCAAATGAGGAGCGGGCGTTGTGACGCCTAGTCTCTCAAATCGTGACGTCCGCTACCAGAATGCATTGCACGGCTGCTTGCATAGACAATGAATGGGGAGCGTGGAAAGCACGGAGGCCGTGGACACGGACCATCAGTCACTTCTACTTTACCGCTCTGTTGAACGGATGTTAAGCTGCTGTCGATGAAACTCATCACTTCCTGCAGATATTTCACATTAAAAGCTTTCTAGGAAATAGGAGTGGGTTATATGACGCTACCGTTACGTCACAGATTTTACCATACTGCTCATATATTATGATAGCTATCCCTTTAATATCTCTGGCTATATTGCTAATCAATGATCAGAACAGATTTTTGGCAATATTAGATTTTGATATTATTTTACATACATTTAGTACTTTGATTCTCCACGTTTTACATTTCCTGGATTTGTTAAAAACAGAATTTTTTTCTGGCCGTCAACAACTGGAAATGATATTAATATTTTATCCGTATGGCCGACTCCTTCTAGGCAAGGGACAGATTGTACACCCTCGGAGTCACTGGAAGGCTTTTAATGGAAGAAATGTGTGCAGAAAGTGCTGCGTCATATTGACGGTAGTTTAACAGCGATAAAAAGGAAAAACAGCAAAGAAAATTGACCACTGTGTTGTTGTACTGAGGGAATATACATTACACTGACTCAGTATCAGTAGTATATCAGTATACCATGTATACAGGTTAACATGGAGGAGTCTCGAGTTTCTCTCTGCATGAATGAAATGAAGGCCACTATATGATCCTTTATGGTCTATATATCTAGTTTATGTATCATACGGAACTTTTGACCTTCGAAGACAGCGTTCTGTTTTGCTAAATGTTTTTGTCACTATATTTTTCTACGTATCATTTCTTATATATTGCATGCAGCAGACACTGCACAGTGTTGTACAGCTTTATTCTTTCTAGTTTTTGTCAGCTGGTTCCGACAGCGGTTCCGTCTGATCATGCGTCGAGCAAACAAACCTGGCTCTTTTTCTCTCTTTCCCCGTTGGCGGTGGTCACGGAGGGGGAGTGCCTCCGCTCTCTCCTCGCCACCGTCTGGTAGCACAGACAAAGCTCACACATCAGGATCAGTTCTCAGCACAACCAGAGGCCAAAACATTCAACTAAACAAGTCTGGTGCCCTCCTTAAATGTTCCTGTACGCTGATGTCTCTCACACAGGAACAGTTAAGGATACGCATGCATAGGACAACTGTGGATTGTCATAATCTGACCAGTTTGACTCCCTGTTTCTTTATTAATATGAATGTAACCTCCCCTCTTTAAAAAGACTCGATGGTCACTAAAACACACGTGGTGACGTAAAGAAGTGCGTCCACTACCTTGATCTCTGGAGTGGAGTCTGGTCGGGGGCTGTGGCTCTTGGCGTACTCCGCCTGCTGACTCTCTGCCTTCAGCTCTGCCTTCCTGCCTGCAGAGCGGTGGCCTTTGGGCGTGGAGCCGTCGTGGTGGTCGGAGCGATGCAGGGTGGCTAGCAGCGGCGAGGGAGACGCCTCCCCGGGAGATACCGGCGACATGACGGGGGCGCTGACCGGACGAGTGGATCTGTTGTCGGGAGTGGACGCCATGGCTGGAACGGACAGAGAGGAGAGACAACGGTCTCACTTTAAAAACAGAAGGATGACCTGCAGTGATGTGGGATCAAAACAACTTCAATGTTCTCTAAAGGTTAAAGTCAAGAAGTTAACTGAGACCAGGAAGTATGTTCAGCACATTTTCTCTCTGTGGGTTTCTTCATGCTGTTGTCTGATGCTTGAGACGCCCTCCAGTCCCAGCTAGATGTGCTATATAATCCCCTCTAGTGCTGTATGGTATACCGATACTAGAATGGTATCGCGATACCCCGTTTTATTAGTATCGATACTTTAACGACAGTGTTTTAATACGAGCTGTGAGTTGCGTCGATGTGCGACAGTGGGGCCGTGAGTACCGGAGTATTCAGCATGCAGGCCATTATTACTTTGTACTTTTGGTTTCACTCAGGTTGGACATGAACCAGTGTGAGCTCCAGTAGCTCTTCTATTGGATCAGACAACACGGGCCAGCCTTCGCTCCCCACGTGCATCAATGAGCCTCGGGTCTGACCCTGTCTCCGGTTCACCGGTTCTCCTTCCTCGGACCACTTCTGGTCGGTCCTGACCACTGCAGACCGGGAACATCCCACAAGAGCTGCAGTTGTGGAGATGCTCTGACCCGGTCGTCTAGCCAGCACTATCTGGCCCTCGTCAAAGTCCCTCACATCCTTACGCTGGTCCATTTCTTCTGCTTCCAACACAAAGTTCAAAGTTCAAAATATTCACTTGCTGTCTAATATACCCCCCCCTGCCAGGCGCCATGGTAACCAGATAATCCATGTGATTCACTTCACCTGTCAGTGGTCTGAATGTTCTGGCTGATGGTGTATATGACATGTGAGTGTTGGATTCAGACAGACTTAAATGCCCTGTAATTGCAGACCTTCCTGAGGACACTCTGAAGGAACACTAGTTACACGGCGTCACCACGATGTGGAACAGCGTACCTCCATCCAGGCTGCGGGAGTTCCTCTTGCTGGAGGAGCGCTGGAACAGAGGAGCCGGTCTGTCGATCAGAGAGCTGGCCTGTCTGGTCTGAGCCTGAGTCCGACCGCTGTAGCGGAACTTAGAGCCCAACGCCAGGAACTTCCTGGGAGTGGTGGCCATCTCAGTGGAGGTCAGCCTGAAGACAAAGGTCACTGATACTGATCCTCTGATCTGACTCTGGGTTAGGCAGCAAGCGAGCAAAATGTCCACAGCTCTTTCAATTAACACTACAAGCATGTGAACTAACTGACTCATACTCTACCTGAAGAAGGTGTGATGTTCTACACACACTTTCCACAGCTTCTTGGCCGCCTTGTAGTTGGGTAGTTTGAAGCCAATCGCACTCTCATAATGTTCCACCTGAAACAGGAAACACAAACCTGCTAAACACAGATGACTACTGAACGTATCTTCATGGTTTAACTCGTAGTCAGGGGGAGTTCAGTGGTGATGAGCATGAAGACGTTCGGTACCTCGGACGGTCGGATTTTGATGAAGAAGCTGCTGCGTTTGTACGAGACCTTCAGGACTTTGGGCCAGGGGAACCGGTTGATCCTCAGCTTGTCTTTGTAAACCATCAGACCGCTGGAGCAGACCCCCAGCATGATGTCCACACCGTCCAGATCCTGACGGAGACACAACCATTCCCATTAACATGTCAACAGGATGCACCCTTCAGAGAGCCAAGAGCTTCTGAGGACAACTGAGATATAAAGATCTTAAACGAGTGACAAGTGGTAGGAAGTGACTTAAAGCTGCAGCGGTAAAACGGTCACTATATCCTGACAGCAGAGCACAAAACAGGTAAGCTGAAAGAAAATCATGTTCCTCTGTGTCCTCCGGTGTCCTCTGGTGTCCTCCGGTGTCCTCCGGTGTCCTCTGGTGTCCTCCGGTGTCCTCTGGTGTCCTCTCCCAATAGTGTGTTTGAAGTGTTTCCTACTGTATGTAGTACTACTGGTGATAACGGTGATAACGGTGATGATGGTGTTCTGATGCAGCTTCCTGTGCTGCTCACCGTCGTCCACGGGGGGGCAGTATCGTCCTCTGAAAGTCCTCCCTCCCTATCCGGTTAAATCCTTTCTACTCTGATGTAAACAGATTGACCTGATTTCAGCTCTAAAACCCTCACAAGTCACATGTCTTCCTGCTTTTCAGCCCAGGCGTGCTTCTCTGATGCACGACATCAACAATACGAACAGACAAAGCTTTGTACATCTCTGCTGCTGGTCTTCATGGAGCATCAGTCACTGAATCACAGTCACACCCAGATTAAAGAGTTTTATATGTTCTGCCTGATCTATGAAGAGTCTGATATCAACCAGCCACGGAAAACACAAAGACGATTCACTTTGTATAAAGACGAGCAGCTGAGGAGTCGTAGCTCCGGTGCTCACCTTGGCCTGGTGGAGGTCCACTCCGTACATGGAGAGCTTTTTGGCGTTCTCCAGGAACATCATGTCTGCCTGGGCCGGACTCATCGATCTGCCAGAACCACAACAACAGGAATCAACTGTTTAGTTACTGTGACTGTGGAGATGCTGTGGTAATAACACTGTAATCGTTTACATTGAAGGCATCCGGAACAGGATAAAGGACGGATTAAATCAGGAGTGTCAAACCTGCGACCCGAGGGCCAGAACCGGCCCGCCAAAGGGTCCAGAACCGGCCCACTGGAGGACTTTGCAAAGTGTGAAAATTGCACAGAAGTCATTAAGTCCAACTTTTCAATAAAATGCACTGCTATTCCTATTATAGATCCCACATGCGTCTGTACAGGCTACATGACACAACACTGTCTAGGCTCCTGATCATGCAGGAGACATCGGTGGAAAATGGAAAGTGGACATAGAGTGACGGGTTTTCCAAGGGAAATGGACCGGTTCCTGTTTCTTCACAGAGGTAAATGAGTGCTTGGTGTGTTCACGGCACCTTTCAGCGCTCAAAGGAATCTAATATTCAGAGCCACTATCAGACTCATTATGGCAAAAAATACCAGAAGTTGTCAGGACAACTGAGAACACAGAAGATTAATTCATTATTGTCTGTTTTCTGTCATATCCGAGATCAGCGAGACGTCTCAGGCTGCTCGTCATCTGTTATGTGAATGGATTATTCATTAACTGTGAACGTTTCAGAAGGTAGTTGTACTTCTTTACACTCAAAGAAAGGGAACAGTTGTTATTTATAGGTTATCAGAAATGGAGAGCAGGGAAATCTTTTGGTTAAGCCTTCCCTTGTAATGCAGTTTATGTGTAGTTTATACATAATATATCAATAATTACATGAAGTTAGTTCTGTTAAGTGAAGCGGACAAAAGTAAAAGTGGAGTGCATTTACTTAAGTGCTGTAATTTAGTTCAGTTTTTATAATGACTTAGTTACACTACTTTAAAGCACTTAAGAGGCAGCTGCACTATCATCATTAGTACTTTTACTTTAGATACTTCATTGTAATTTGCATACAATATTTATGTACTTTTACTTCTGTGACATTTTGAATTCAGGGTTTGACTTGTAACTGAGCTGGTGGATTCTAGGTAAAGACTGAAGACATCCACTCTGACCTGTATGTACGGTGCAGCTCCATCATCTTGTCCTCCAGCTCCTTGGTCTGACCCTGGGCCATCTTCATATCCTTGGTGTACTCGTTGCCGTGCACCTCCGGGTCGTACTCGCCCAGCTCCGACTGCAGGGCGTAGGAGCCCAGCAGGGACAGGGTGACGAAGGAGCAGGGGAGGCGTCCCTGCAGGATGTCCTTCCTCAGCTGGAGACACAGGTAGTACCTGCAACGCACAGACGGGGAGCACATGTACTTTATTATGGAACTCCAGATTATTGTATGTTATCAAACTGCTAATCAAAGATCAAGACTTTCAGACTCCGTTCATCTGCACATGCCCCTGTCACGTCTGATTCATATTTAATCAACCTGGACGAGTCTGTCCAAGTAAATGAACTGCTTTTTATCAAACATATATTTCATCTCATGCCCACCAGGCTGTAGAGCCAGTGCTGGTGACTTCTAGAGGTTTAACACCAACGTGGGAACTAGTTCCTTTAGGTTCAGTGGAGCCAGGAACTGGAATAAGTTACCTTTAAATATCAAAATAATATGGAACCACAACCATTTCAAAAAGGTCAAATGTTGTTTTTTAACTTATTTGTTTATTTAATTTATTATTATTATCATTATTACAATTTTTTCTCTTTGTATTATTATTATTATTTTTTTTTTCTTTTCTCTTTGTATTGTTATAATAACAATAACAATAATAATAATAATAATAATAATAATAATAATAATACAAATATATATTTTATTCTATTCTTTTTTTAAAATTTTATTTCAATTTTGAATGCTGATGTTGTTTTCTCTAGTGTACTTATTGTGTTTGTTTTTAAGCTCAACTACTTAAAAATTGGTTTATAAACTATTGTAATTACGAACTGTAAATATATATATATCTATATATATATATAGATATATATATATATCTATATATATATATATGAAAACAACCTCGAAAAAAAGGGGAAAAAAATAAAGTATAAAAAAACCAAAAAGGTCAAATTACGACAAAAAGGAAACATGGAAATATAAGTTCACCATCCCAGTTAGAAGTTACATAAATTGCACATATTTATTATTTTAATGTTTGACTTTACTGATGATCATTTTGGCACTTGTTTTATTTTGGTAATACGTTTGGGCTCGCACACCATCACTGAATACCCCACGCAATGTCTTCCTATCACACCCTCTCATCTGGAGAGAGACATCCTGTTCAGCTGCTGATACAGTAAAAGGATGTTAGTAGATAGCAGTGCGGTACCTCGTAATGTCTTCAGACAGCTGGGCCGGGTCCGGCGGATAGAACTTCACATTAAAGGTGAAGTTATAGCTGGCACCTTGAGGAAGGAAAGGAAGGTGAGATGAAATAACTTGTATAAATATAAAACCATGAGAATGAGAACACAGCGTGTATCTGTGGTAAACTCTGCTCACCTTGTACCTGCCGGCGGATCTCCTTGGTGAGGTCCATCCAAACCTGATGAAGAACGTGAGGTTTGATATCATCAACACTGAGGATCACAGCCTCGTCTAACCGTCGATGACGTTTACAGATGAAGAGCAGACTGTTTCTTCTCTTAATCAAATACTACAGAACTACCTAATGATGAAATATCAGACCCAGCTCACCTTCATGGTGGCCGTCTCCCAGATGACCAGGCCGTAGTAGTCCTTCTCCAGCAGGTTGAGGTGGTCACACACCTTCATGAACAGCTCCTGGCCTTTTGCATGTTTCTGACACACACACACACACACGCACACACACACGCACACGCACACATGCACACAGCGAACAAGACACTGAATAATCAAACATTCAACAACCTGTCATCACATACGAGACGATGTATTCCTCCTCTTACTGAACACGACTGAGCAGATGGCTCAGAGAGCAGAACTTCTCCCACAGGACGGTTTAACAGCTGTCAGGTTCAGACTGAAGCAGCAGGACCGGTCCGAGGAGAGGATCGGTCCGAGGAGAGGACCGGTCCGAGGAGAGGACCGGTCCGAAGAGAGGACCGGTCCGAGGTGAGGACCGGTCCGAGGAGAGGACCGGTCTGAGGTTGGACCGGAGCCTCTGTAACTAAACATTAATCCAGCTTTGTCTGCCGGCTTGATGTCGATGGAGGTGTTCTGTTGAAGATGCATTAAGGCTGGTCGTTTGAGCTCCAATAGATCACTATTGTTATATTTACTATTACTATTTATTATATTACTATTCTCCTGTTGAAGTCGGATCATGTGTTGGACCACATGTTCATGTACACTGGACAAATAACCCATCGCCCAAACAATCGTAAGCTGCAGCCCGATTAAATGAAGCCTACCTGAAGATGAACCTGGTGTCTCACTAACTGCTGAATAAGCTGAATATGATTCATGACATGTTAATATGATTACGTTGATATAATAAAAGTGCTCTTACATCCAGCTCACACTCGTAGAGAGCGTCGTCCAGCAGGGTGACTTTGATCTGCATGGTCTTGGGTCGGCGTGGAGCTCTGGGAGCTTTGGCCTCCTCCTCTGTCATCTTCTCCTCCTCCTCCTCCTCCTCCTCGTCCTCTCTCTTACTGCCTCCTTCAGGACCAGACTCCTTCTCCTTCTCCTTCTCCTCCTCCTCCTTCTCCTTCTCCTTGTCCTCCTTCTCCAGGGCGGCCTCCTCTCCTTTCTCCTTGGCGTTCTCTTTGTCCTTTCCACCCTCCTCCTCCTCCTCCGCTTCTTTCTTCTCCACCTGGACGGCCTGACGGAGACATTTTAATTACAAAGCAGTCTACGCTCTCTTAATAATGTGAGATCCTCCTGTGTAGACGTGTTGCTCCACTTGGCTTTCAATAATCTATTCTGTACATGTACAGTAAAGTAAAATCACTTTACTAAACTGGGAAACACCCGTCTCTCTCTGTGTGTGTCTGTTTACGTCTAACATGTCATCCCTTCATCATGTCATCCCTTCATCATGTCATCCCTTCATCATGTCATCCTGTCATGATATTGATGTGAAATACTCATGAATTGTTACCGATGTGTGAATGATAGAAAGTGATTGATTAAACAGACAGAAGGGCTTTAGATGTAGAGGCAGATACGCAGCATGCAGGCTGACCTGAGCCTCCGCGCTGCTGACTGAGTGCTGGTCCAGGGCGACCTCTCCCTCTGCCCTCAGCTCAGGTTCGGGGTCGGCGATGGGCGCCTTAGCTTCTTCTTCCTCCTCCTTGTTGTCCTTCTCTCCCGCCTCGCTCTCGCACTGCGAGCGCCTCTTCAGGAAGGAGGAGAAGAGGCGGGAGAGGCCGCGGCCGGCGGAGTTGCGGTTGCGAGGCCGGAGCTGCTCCTCCTCCGGTGAGGGCGGCCTGGCGTCCTGGCCGGCTTCCTCCTGCTGCCTCGGCTTCTTCTGGTGACTCTCCGCCTCGTCTGTTGTCATGGCAACGGCTGTGGAGATAGATAGAGGAGAGAGTCGGGGTTTAAAAACACAGAAACCTGTATAGTATGTGTTAATCCAGATCAGACGAGTTAATGCTACATCTTTTCATTTATTCCCCCCCCCGCTTAGAGGTCAAAACAGTCTGGCTCTAGTGAATAATGATGCTGATTAAAGTGAGCAACAACGTTAAAGTCTAGAAAACTGGACATTTGAGCAGATGTTCAACTGTGTGAGCGAGAAACGTCTCATTTTATGCTGCAGATTTGAAGGTACTCACATTTTAGAGACTAACGTTTAGTGTCTTGTTTCCATTGAAATGCACTAAAACGGAGCTTTTCAGACAGTGGGTGAATACAGGTATATTCAGACAGACAGTATGAGGAAAATAATGTGTTGTTTGAACATTACAGCATGTAACCATGTTCTAGTAGAAACACAAAATACAAACATGAACCTGAAAATGAGCATGATATGGGACCTTTAAGGCGAGCACAGAGAGACATCAGCAGATGAATGTGAAAACAGCCTTCTGGTGCTCAGACATCATCCTGCACAGTGATAAGTTCTTTCACTCTGGGTTTGTCTCGTGTGTCTCTACCGCCACGAGGTAAAGACAACCGTCTCCCTCTCACTTGGCACTAATGGCGACACTTTAACTCCAGCAGCCGCCGGGCTTCTCAAACACGCATCATCTCGTCTGCCTGTCATGATCAGTTGCTCCGTTTCCCATCATCCCCTCACACCAGCAACAGGACTTGGCTCGTGGTTAATGTGGCCATATGAGAGCTGTCTGCTCACATTTACATCCTGAGGCCTGCACTCAGTAGTGGAAGTGGGCGGCTGGAACAACACGACACTCAGACATGTTGTCCATGATGTCAGAGAGGGAAGCTCTACAGAGAAGCTCTACGATGAAGCTCTACGATGAAGCTCTACGATGAAGCACTACGATGAAGCACTACGATGAAGCTCTACGATGAAGCTCTACGATGAAGCTCCACGATGAAGCTCTACGATGAAGCTCTACGATGAAGCTCTACGATGAAGCTCTACGATGAAGCTCTGCGATGAAGCTCTGCGATGAAGCTCTACGATGAAGCTCTACGATGAAGCTCTGCGATGAAGCTCTACGATGAAGCTCTACGATGAAGCTCTACGGTGAAGCTCTATGATGAAACTCTACGATGAAACTCTACGATGAAGCTCTACGATGAAGCTCTACGATGAAGCACTGCAGCAACGAGAGGTGGTCATGATCACTGCTTCATGTGGCTGTTGTCTTTCCACATGTTTTCCAGCAGTGTAATAAGTACCAAAATGGGCTAGACGTTGACAAATTACAACATGAAGTAACAATATAATACAACACTTTTCCTCCGGTGTCACCATGAAGTCAACACGACCACGACTCCAACATGAAGATCCACGCTGACGACCCTCAGAGCTCAGAGGAGGAGGAGGAGCACTGAGGGCCACAAACACGATCACCAACAAACTGCAAGTGTTCATTAACAACTGCCTCCGATACACATGGAGGATACGGAGGCCCAGAGAAATGACAAATACAGACCTGGAAACAGACGAACCAGGAGCGAATCCACAACCAAATCAAGAGGAGAAAGTGGAGATGGATCGGGCATGCACCCAGAAAACAAGCAACTAACATAACAAGACAAGCTCTGGACTACAACCCACGAGGACAGAGGAAGCCAGGGAGACCGAAAACCAACTGGAGACGGTCAACGAGCTAAAGAAGATCTGGACCTCCTGGCAGGAAGCAAAGAAGAGAGAGAGCTGGAGGTCGATGGTGGACGCTCTATGCTCCCAAGAGGGACGAGAGGATTAAGAAGAAGACACACAGAGACCAGAGGCGTCCCAGCAGGACTCCCTTCCATGGCTGGACTGTCTGACTGACTGTGTGTGAACACCAGACTCTGATCTGAACCACTCACACTCAGAGAAGAAGACTCCACCTCATCATATACGCTGTTCCATCTTTTCCTCTGATGCTCTGCAGGCTTTTCACCCTGCGACTGACCATTCAGAACAGCTGTGGTGTATGAGCGAGTGAAGCGTACTGGAACCTGAAGGTTTAGAGGTTGAGCTGCACAAACTCAGCACCGTTATAGTATTCTGTGTAGCCTAAAATATTTAATGTGCTTACGGCTCCTGATCCAACACTTTAAGGTGTGCTGGCAGATTGAGGCTGGACAGAATCACAGCTCGCCACCACGTGAAGTTTCAGAGGCTGCTGGCAGCCTGCAGTGCTGAGTGGATGCTGGCACAGCCGCACAACTGCTGACGGGGCAGAGAGGAGAGAGAGCGTGGGCTCCGCGGCTCCAGGTGTACCGAGGAGGGGAACGAGAACAAACACACAGACAGGTATAGTTCAGGTTCCCTGCTGACAGTCCACTCAGCAGTTAGTAGCAGGTGTCCCACAGAACTCCACAGTCTGCAGCTTTTCAGTCCTGAGACGCACCGGAGCGGTGAAACCAGCCCGTCTGTTAGAATCAAACCAGCACGGTGACGAAGTCTACACATTCATCCCCACTCTTCTGACTTTCTATTGACGAAAGGAAAATATACAGAAAGATGCAGGTAGATATAAGTGATACAAAAACACATCGCCGTGTGAATGAGTGTTTGGATCAGATCCTGACGGGCAGGTCGGCTCCTCTGATATCAGTGTATGAATGTGTGAGTGAATGCTGACATGTCGTGTAAAGTGATTGGTCACAAGACTAGAAAGGAGCTACTGTATATAAATACAAGTCCATTTAGCATTTACACTTCTGACAGGTTAATATCGTTCTAAATCAAGACGACAGGAGCGAAGCCTGTCAGTTCAGGTGCCTCCAGCTCGACGGCGATGTGGTGCAGTGGTCTGGATGTGCCGGCGTACAGAGACTGAAAAGATGGAGCTAATTCAGAACAAGGAGTCGTGTGGGTCGATCCTCTGGCTTCAAATAAGAGACTGTGAGGATGTGACCAGCTATTGTAAGTAGTGCTAGATCAAGGCTTGTTTTATTTAACACATTACTACACCTTAACTAGAACACACTACAATTCACAAGGACTCAGCGTGGGTTAGTAAGTTATATTACAGTCCAGAACACCTGCAGAGTTGCTGTCCCACACTGAGCTCCTCGTTCCTCTACACGGCAGCTCAGCAGGGTCTACACAGGATGCGTTCAGGTACAGTATTAAGTGTGGGTCACCTGTGTTTTGGCAGCGCTCAGAGCCCAACACACAATCACTGTAGTTCTGCACATAAGACAGAAAACAGTAGACTTGAAGCTTAAAATATGCGTCGTATCTCTGCTCTTAGAAAGAGGAAGGAGGCGGAGGCACACGTCATCAACGCGTCATCAGTTACACAGACAAACAAACCAACGCCGGTGAAAACAAAACCTATTCTGCCAATAGATCCCCCTTTATCCTACACACTAGTCTCTAACTTACAACTTGATCTTACTTTTGATGCTTCGTATAGTAACAAACTTTCTGTTGTACAGTTTATCATATTTCTCTCATATGATATCCAAAATATTGAACGGCCTGTCCGTCCTATCCAGAATCCAGAGGCTCTACTGATGAGAGGAGAGAGGCAGAATATTCATAACCCACATCATCACATCATCAAACACCATAAGAACACATCCCGCCTATGTGACCTCTGGAGGCAGCGTCATCACACTGGCTATATGAGGCTTATCAGTGGTAGTAGAAGAACTTCTCCTCTGGGGACCGTTACTCCAGGACAATCTGAAGACATTGTCCCGATATGGACAGAGAGACACACTGACTGAAGTGGCTCGTGGACACACACAGATCCCGACCAATGAGATTTCAACATCTGCATTTCATATCCTGGAGAGGTTCACTGCTCTGCTGCTGGAGGACGCTCTAAAGGTCAAACATGGTTTTTACACTAAAGCTGCGGTGGGGTCAGAGGTCAGAGGTCAGAGATGCTACCCAGCTGCTACACAAACGCACCACAGGCCATACGGGACACACTTCTGGTTTCTGTCAGTTAACATTCAGACGATGTTCTGAAACTCAAAACATCCAACCGATGATGTGATGACATCATGTGATGACATCATGTGATGAAGGACAACCGGTTCTAAGATTCCAGATAGATTGTCGGAGACGGTTCGGTTCAAAGGTTCAAATAAAATGCAAACAAAATGCATTTGTAAAAAGTAAACGCACACTTAAGCGTGTATCTGTGTTTCTGGCTGCGTGGTAGCTTGTTTGTGTCAGAGTGCTGAAAGTGAGCTTAAGGACTGAAAGCGGCTTTAAAATTAATCGGGCCCTGTGTGGGATTAAAGGCTGCTGTGTGTGCTGATGTGGAGGCCAGAGGAAGCTGGATGTCTATCAGTCAACCGCTGGATCCACACAGGACCGCTCTGCTGGCAGCAGCTCAGGAAACAACCCAGAAAACTGTGAGCTGGCCTACATGAACTCAGAGGTGGGAATGATTCAGGAAAGACTCAAAGTGAAGAACAAAAAGCCCTAAAACAACAGCAGCTGAGCTACAGGAGAGGTCGGTACGGGGTCACGTCCCTCAGGGCCGGAGGGGGTTAAAGATGTCAGAGGAATCAGGGACGGTGATGGAAGTGATCAATATGAAGACCTGCACAGCTCAGAGACACTTAATAGGATCTAATTAAAGACCAAAGGAGATAATAAAGGAAGCATTGAAGCTCCTTTCCTTTGGTAAAGGATGCTCCAGTGTGTCCTCTGCTAAAGGAGATGAGAAAGGAAGCATTGAAGCTCCTTTCCTCAGCATTTAGAGGACTCTAACAGCTCTCATCAGGCTGCTGCTGAGAGACTGAGAGGGTCATTTCAGTCCGTTAGGAACCGTCCTGAGAGAAGAGGACTATTGGAGCGCAGCCCGAGAGTACGGTGTACGGAGGAGTTGGACGTTATTGGACAGCATTAACGTAACAGAATATTGATTCATATTTGATCAGTGCTGCCTAGTTTGACCGTTTGGTCGGATTTTAGGACGTTAGGAGCACCGGAGGAACATGATTTTCTTCATTACTTGTTTCACGTACTACTGTCACGATATAGAGACCGTTTTATAAAAACAACTAATCATTTGAATCATATTTGACAGCCTTCTGCAGCTTTAAGATGATCAAGTAGTAAACAGCTACGGAGGCTGGACGGTGGGTTCTTGGATTTGAGGGCCGAGAAGGAATATTCTGTCAGAAATAACTTTATTTTGTAAATTTAGACGTATGGAAATACTTTCAAGAAGTGTAATACAACATACAGTATCTATGTAATATATGATGTGAAGACATAGTGTACTGTACATACACACAGAAGAGCATTAGTGGCTTTTGAGATGCTTCCAGATTAAGTCTCTTAACTAAATATGAATGTTGAACCAACATGCTATTGTCTCTGGGTTTCAGGAAGCTCTGCTTGAAGGATATCAGAACTAACTGGCCTCAGATCAGCTGTAAAATACAGAAATAGGCTACTGGGCCACGACCGCTCAGAGGACGTCTCCAACAGCTTTCTCTCAATTTCCCCTTCAGCTCCAGGAAAGATCCCCGGAATAAAACCATGCACAAGACATGGAGAATATTTCCATGTAACAGAAAGTTATACGTCAATAAGAGTCAGCAGTCTGATTGTGTTTGGATATTACATCATGTGAACATCATGAGAGGCTCATTCCTGGTACGCAGCAACGTTTTGGCCTCGTAAAAAAGATAGATTTTCCATTATTTTGTACTAAGAAGAGTGACGTGTTTAACTGACCGATCTCAGGCATTCAGATAATAATAGTTATGGGTGGATTGGTCTATAAGTGAGCCTCAGGTCTGTGAGTGATCCAGCAGTGTGTTCCAATCCGCGTACTTCTGTACTTACACTCACTACTTTGAGTGCATAAGTGCGTTCACACTGGGAAGTACGGAAAAATGCAGTGCACTCAAAGTACCCGGATGTTGTACTTCTGGAAGTACGTGGATTGGAACACACTCCAGGTTTAGCTAGCTGCAGAACTTTTATATCAAATGTGTTGTTTTCACATTCTCCAGACTAACTTCCCTCCTAACAACAGGGTGACAAACATTAAAGGTGCTACTGATAACACTGATCACATTCAGCCACTAGATGTCACATTCTCCCCCGTTCCATTGCATTCACTTCACAACAAGTCGTTGCCAGAGACTCATCGTCAATCTCAGCCATTCATCTGTTTTTTTCTGCACTAACTGACGATCCAGAGACACTAACGTTGTTTTACTATCGGCTCACAAGCCTCGTTAGAAGTGGGAACCGATCGTCAGATATCTTCTGCAGAGATAAGACACCTGTCAAATTTATTAAATTAATTAATTCACAATTTTACCACATTTTACCTACTTATTATAATTGTTTTATTTGGCACCTTTCTAAAGGCTCTGTAGATGTTTTTAAAAGAATATTCGTCTACATAAAAATGTCAATAAGACCTCTGACATCATGAAACGCTCGCCCTCCGTTACTCCTTTCAGTTCCCTCCAAAAATATGAGGTCTCTTCCTGAAAATGGTCTCAAGGGAATTGTAGTTTTCCTTTTTTGGAAGGCGAGAAACGAACTACTTCAGGGACGCACAGTACAGTTGTAAAAAACAAAACAATTCTATATATTTATAAATAGTATTTTATAGCTCATAGTTCTTCTGGAATTTGATTTGCTTGCACTGGGGACATGGTGAGATTGAGCACATGAACTTTTAATTTTTAATGTACATTATTCCGTGTTTATGTGATAAAGAAGTCTGTAATCTATAATTCATAATTCATTTGTTGACACATTTTAAAGAAGTAGTAGAAGTAATTGATGGGGACAGAAACATTGCTGCATGAGAAGAAGGAGACGTATAAATATATATAAATATAGTATAAATATAATATAAATATAGTATAAATATAATATAAATATAATATAAATATAATATAAATATAGTATAAATATAATATAAATATAGTATAAATATAATATAAATATAGTATAAATATATTATAAATATAAT
>CAKAOH010037387.1:0-33695 GCA_916701665.1 Sebastiscus tertius | reverse complement strand
CGCACACACACGCACACACAGATGGTGGACAGGGGTCCCTGCCGGCCAGCCTGTCTGTCTGGTGATGGGGTGTTGTTGTTGTTGAGTGCACTCAGCCACACATGATTAGCTAGACAAACACACACACACACACACACACACACACACACATGTGTTCCCCTCTACGTAGCACATATGGGGCTCAGCACCAAAACAAGTCACCTGCTATTCCAGTCACACACACACACACACACACACACACAGGACAGAAAAAGGATCAAAGGGCTGTGAGACTGTCAGTACTGATTATGCATAATTTTGTTTTGTGTGTGTCTGCTTTATGTAAGATTATTAGTAGCTTGTATTCGATTTTGTCTTACAGTAAAACACAGTTTCCCAATCCTTATTTATACGGTTAATTGGCCATCTATGTTTTGCACTCTCTCGCAAAGTTGCCATTAATTCTAGTTATTATAACGGTGTTCAGTTATAATACTATATTATTATGACTGAACACCGTTACATGGACTGTGGGAGCATGAATGTTGATGGGTCCTATTCAGACAGATAAAGGTAGCCTATGTAAATGACTGTGGTTTCATGTACTTAAAGCTAGGGTGGGTAATATATTTTAGAAACCTATTTTGTCATATTTGTTGTAGGGCTGTCAATGCGATAATAACGTAAAGTCATTTTAACACCATTAATTTCTTTAACACAACATAATTTAAACGCAATCACTCTTTCGGGGGTTGTAGTAGCCTCAGTTTTAAAACTAGAGTGAAGATACTGGAATCATATGAAACTAGAAAACTTAAGGATTCCATTGGTACCAACCATACTAGCTTGCCGCAAAGGAGGTTAAATAACGCTATGAAGTTTTGCAAAATTTTGGCGAGGAAAAACTGACATGGCCATTTCCAAAGGGGTCCCTTGACCTCTGACCTCAAGGTAAGTGAATGAAAATGGGTACTATGTGTACCCACTAGTCTCCCCTTTACAGACATGCCCACTTTGTGTCACATACGTTTGCATAAAGCAGCATATTTGCCCACTCCCATGTTGATAAGAGTATTAAGTACTTGACAAATATCCCTTTAAGTAGATTTAAAATGGATAAAAAATGTGGGATTAATTTGTGATTAATCGCGATTGATCGCGGACAATCATGCGTTTAATTGCAATTAAATATTTTAACTGATTGACAGCCCTAATTTTGTGGAGTAAAAAGGGAGATGATGAAGAGAGTTTGTCTTGTTCATACAACAATGACAATACAGGAGAAAGCTTGCCAGTCTGACAGAAAAATCAGGGAAACTGATGAAGATATACTTTGATGAATAGAAGAAACTACATGTCTTTCTCTCCGCTCTGACGATCAGCATTTCTCCAAGCGTCAGTGATGTGCAGCACGCTCATCAGTGAGCAGGTGCAGAGCCGGTGCATGACGACGTGTCACCTTCACGTCAAAACTGTCGTCGCACGTCAGAAGACATGTTTGCTCTAAAGGTCGTAGAGGTGAAAGTGCCTTTGAGAAATGCACTTAGTTCCCAAACTGCTCTGGTGGAGAAGCTCAGGTGATGAGAGATCAGACCGGGTAGCTTGAACTTAAAAAGTCATGTAAATTATTCTTTATTGTGTTTTTATTATAAATTGCCTGTCACCAAACCCCCCTCCAATCATATACTGTTCCAGGAACACTATTCCCGTGTGTGTGTGTGTGTGTGATCACCTGGGACTGTCAGAACAACGGCGCCTGTTCTTTCGAAGCTCATTAGCTTCATTACCCAGAATGTTACCTTGGTAAGTGACACAAAGATAAAAATCACTGCATAAGCCATGAAATCATTGTTCATCACTTATGTTTGCATCTATCTATCTATCTATGCATATTTTTTGTCATTTGGAATGTCTATACTGTAATTTTATTATTGTTGGTTATTCTACACACACGACATCGTTTGCATGTCTCTCTGTCCAGGGAGAAGGATCCCTTCTCAGTGGCTCTGCCTGAGTTTTTTTTTGACTAAACAAAACATATAATGGGCTTATAAATATTGTGCATTGCACGTATATATGTACTTTTGTAATTTTGATTGCAGGACTTTTAGCATAGCAGTTTTACTTGTGTGCCCAAACCTTAAAGGGATATATTTGGGTGTTTTGAAGTAGGGTTGTATGAGTTACTTAAAACAGTATAGTTAAGTTTCACTTTCAGTTCAGTTCACCATCGGAAAATATTCCAAATATAGCGTACATTTAAATGGATATCAATTTTTTTAGGTGAGCCTTTCTTTTATGTGGCTAAAATAATTTTTTCTGCCGTCCCCATCCACAGTACTGTACTGCTTTGCTTCGGTGCCTGTGCTCCTGTCTGTTTCTCGATGCTGGGAGAGTGCCAAACGCCATCTACTGTAAGTAATATACCTACTATGGATAAGTACCTCATACAACCCCACTTCAATACACCTGAACTATCCCTTTAGCCATAGCATTGTCACATCATAAAACTGATTTATTTTTCCAGTAGTAATTTACAACGCTTTTGGGCGGCACAGACAGATGATGTCGATGGAAATGTCAGATCAGAAAATACTTCCCAAAGGGCAGTTTTACAAACAACACATTTTGTCTTTTCATTTGGAGAGCTTGTTGGAATACTCCTTCCACCATTGTAAAGCATCAATTAACCACATTAATGTCATTCCTGGATTTTAGTATAACATCCCAAAATCCTGAAATATCTTTGGGATATGGGGGCGCTGCAACAAGAGTGTGTGTGTGTGTGTTTGTGTGTGAGTGTGTGTGTGTGTGTGTGTAGCTCCCATCTCTTCTCTCCTCTCCACAGTACATCAGCAAGAGCTGTCAGATCAGCATCAGGCCTTGCCAGTCAGATTAAGGATGTTACAGCAGCAGCATCCTGGCCAACAGCCGAGCGGCTGCAGATAGATTTCACATACTCCCTGTTTATCTCTCCTCTGTCTCTGCATCGGTCTCTGTCTCTCTGTCTTCTGTGTGTCTCCGCAGGACACTGCTGCTGTCGGCTCAGGTCCCAGGGTCGAATGGAGGTGAGCTGAGCTAAGTGGAGAGGTGAGGGGACAGGTGGCGCAACGCCACAGTTTCACCACAGCCACCAATGAATCATGAAAAGTCCCATTACAGGATAAAATAAATTCATAACTCTGTGCCAGGTGGTGCAAGAGTGGAGGAACAGGGGAGACAGATGAAGAGGAACTTCGCAAGGTAGAAAGGTAAACTTTCAAAAGCGTATTTCGCTGGTTCGTTACCACTCATACAATGTGTTGTGAAAGCGGGGGTAGGCAGAATGTTTTTGGCATCATTGGGCAAAATTCCATAATAACCTTTCAGCATATTGTAATTCAAGTGTTCTGAGAGAAAACTAGAGATTGTTCCTATTAGCTGTTAATTCAAAGGAGGCAGCTATCAATCACTCGCGAACTCCGATCAAGCGGTCGAACTAGGCAGTGCTGATCAAATATGAATCAATATTCTGTTACTGTAATTCCTATTTCTCGCCTCAAATGTTTTCAGAATCATCTCGTAGTGTACTGATTAGCTGTAAAATGAGAAAGTTTGCTCTGGCTGGTGGGCGGTGCTTGGTATTTCCTCAACTGATCCCAACATGGTGGCCGGGTCACCAACATTCTCAATTTTGAAAACATTTGTTTCTGTGTTTTTGCCCTGCATGTTAGTAAATAGCCTACAACCACGTTAAATTCTGTTTATGTCGTGCCACTACTCGCCAAAAGAGGCCTTAATACATCCACCACAGACAGGCTTACAGCATACAGCCCATGGATGTATTATAAGATAATAAAAGTGATGAATTACAGCCACTATGTCCATTATTACAGCATGGCCTGATCTTACATATTGCACCTTTAATCTGAATAAAAGCAAAGTGTAAAAACAACAATATGCCTTATTTCGGGGGTTGTATGTTCACATTTAGTGATGACATTACCAGTAGTAGTTTCACTGTTTTCCAGGAAGTGACAGATTTCAAGAATAATTTTCCTTTAGAGATGTATCAGTACTCTTACCTCTGTAGTCTGGATAATGTCTCCCAGTTCAGTACTGTCCTTTTGTTTATTTTCATGACACCCTGGAGTATATTTAATACATCACATAAGCAGGCACAGCCTATTTATACCACAAACCCACTGCTGAACCTCACTGTCATGTGAGTTTGTTAGACTTCAGTGTGTAACATAAAGCTGTTGTGATTCTAAAAGTTCCATCGTGAGGAAACATGATATTCTTGCCAGTCTGAAAGAGGGAGTAGAGGGCTGAAAAGCTGTGCACAGTTACAGCACAGAGGGTTTTACTGAGCGTGACACGACCCTGTGAAGGTCATTCATCCATGTAAATAATATGGCATCCACGAACAAACACACACGGCGCAGGACAGTGATACAAAGACACACAAGGAGTATCACAGTATTAGATGTTAATATGAATAAATCCATAAAATTGCTGTGAAATATGAGATGCATATATGATCCAAAAGAGGAACTGTTTATGGTCAAAAACACATATTGAAATGAGGTTCAAACGCACACACAAATACATATAAAACAGACAGCGAACAGAAGAGCAAAACGGATTTTAACAGCATCGGCATATCATCTCGCACTTTCAATTTCCACGAAGTTAGCCCACTTTTTGCAGAAAACGCGCAAACCTGGCAACTCTGCATAGACTTTACCAATAGCACTATGTGGAGTTAAAATGGCAACATTGTTTGAGATTGTAAAAATATTAGTACACCGCTGTTTTAGCTCATTTAATGAAGGAAAGAAGGAATGGAGGTGTTCGGAAAAGCTAAGTTAAAGCTGCAGTGGGTTCAAATGGAGCAAATATGATTAAAAAAAAAGTTATTTTTATAAAACAGTCACAATATCCTGACAGTAGAACCTGAGACAGGTAATCAAGGAAAAAAAAAATAATCATGTGCCTCTGTGTCCTCCGGTGCTTAATCGCATTTGCAAGATTTCACATACCAAAGGAAAACAACCAATCAGAGCCAAGCTGGAGTCTGCCGTCTCTGAGCAGCTGATTGTTGTTGCGTTACATTGTTGTGTTACGTTGTTGCGTTGCGTTGTCGCGTTGTTGCGTTGCGTTGTTGCGTTGTTGCGTTGTTGCGATGTTGCATTACATTGTTGCGTTACGTTGTTGCGTTGCGTTGTTGTGTTGCGTTGTTGCGTTGCGTAGTTGTGTTGCGTTGTTGCGTTACGTTGTTGCAGTTGTTATGTTACGTTGTTGCGTTGACGTTGTTGCGTTACATTGTTACAGTTGTTATGTTACGTTGTTGTTGCGTTGTTGCGTTACATTGTTACAGTTGTTATGTTACGTTGTTTTTGCTTTTTTAACACAAACCATGATCTTTTTTCCAACCATAATGAATAGTTTTGTTGCCTAAACCTAACTAATCGTTTCACAAAGTTAACCATGTGTCATTGTGCGTTTCTGCAAGCATAATACGAGGCTGATATGAAACGTGTTTATGAAACAAATTTTTCCGGTGCAGAAACGTTGACATTCAACGTATCCCGTGGTACAATAACAACTTTTTTTCTGGCGACTGGGTTGGTGTGTGTGCAGGCTGTGAAAGGTGTCCCAGCCGCTGTCCATGCTCCTCTACTGGGCCCATGAATAATGCAGAACTCACATTTTCATACCGCTTCCTCTTCCCTCCCTCCATACTCTGCCCCCCCTTGCCCCCACCCCACTGTGCAGTAGTAAAAATAGACACGCAGACCTGCAAGCTTTCGCTCCTGTGTTTACACCATCATGACCCTCCCCACCGCTCACTCTCTCTCTCTCTCTCTGTCTCTCTCTCTCTCTCTCTCTCTCTCTCTCTCTCTCTCTCCTGACAGTAGGGTTATTACTCTCATTCATCTCAGCATGTTCTCTCTATCCTCAACGGGAGCTAGAGAACAGAAACAAGAGAAGAGGTTGTCGGGCCAGACTGGGAGCAGGGAGAAGGTCCTCAGGTAGCATATAGATGCTTCATCTCCATATCTTTATTATGTGCCTCATAAAAATAGCCCTGCTTAGGCCTCTCCGCCGCTCGCCTCCTCTCGCCTCCCACTCCTCCTCCGCATGCACTCAGTCTCTGCTCAGGGGAAATGAGGAGCCGCTCTGCTCAGACGTTAAATGTAGAAACTAGGATGCACAGACAGAAAAATGAGATGCCTGCTCCTTCTCTGTGGATGCAAAGCAGTAATAAAGTTCCTTGTCGGTACACGAATAAACTCATAGGTGATGTAAGGTGTGAGAAAAACCAATGTAAAGTCACTTTAATTGGATTTTTGTTAGTTTTTTAGCATGATACAGATATTATTCAGGTACCATGCTTCATGGTAAGTAACATTACACTGATTGAAGTTACCTTTACTCCCTTTTGTAATTGTTTTTGGTTCCTTTATAAGGGGCATCTGTGTTGTGGTATTAAGACAAACCATCCATCAACAGGGAAATAAAAGCCTCTTGTCTAGTGACCCCCTCAGGGTAGGCAGTAGCTTGCAAGATATGGAGCTTCTCAACTCAGAAAACGTTTAGAACAAATTTTGAATCACCATCAATTTCCATCGATTTCTAACCTAAAAAATTCTCAGAAGTGAATTCAATGATGAAATAGCAAACGAAAATTGTAAAAATGTATTGTTGTTGGTTTCTTTCTCTACTGCTCTGGTGCGCAGCCCTCGAGTATCTTCGGACCGCGTATCCTACCTTCAGACTACGGGAACAAAAACGTGAGCTGCCGGGGCTGAGTCGCACTCCTCTCTGGCCTGTCTAGTTTATAGTGCCGGTTAACATCATACCGAGCATTTACCAGATGATTGGAAGGGTATAGCCAACACAACAACGTTATATGACAAGAGTAGAGTCAACGTTTACTTTTTGGTTTCACACAGAACGTGAACAGCGGCCTCCTGGGTGAAAGTCCTGTGTTTGTTGGACCCATCCACCACCCCGCCCTTTGTGGACTTTCTTGCTTGTTATACTCGTTCTTATACCATATAACTTACAATAACAGTCGCCTGATATACTGCGTCACGTGCTCTGCCCCTTCGCTCGCTGTACAACATCACTTGCTCTGACCAAATGCAAAATGTCCACATTCATCGTATCCGTCGTTTGCAGAAACATATAATGCCAACATTTTTTCCTGCCGACTGGGCTGAATTTAACCCACATCACTGACTTACCACAGATTAGGGCTGTCAAAGTTAACGCAATAATAACACGTTAAAGCAAATGTGTTTTTACAGCAAGAATTTCTTTAACGCATTAACGCAAATTGCGTTTTTGTGGTTGTAGCGGGCTCAGTTTTAAAGCTTGATACTGACATCATATGAAACTACAAAACCTAAGGAATCAATTGGTATCAACCATGTCATGCTAGCTTGTCAAGAAGGAGTCTAAATAACGTTCCAAACTTAAGCTAAATTTTAGTGATGAAAAACTGCAAAGGCCATTTTCAAAGGGGTCCCTTGACCTCTGACCTCAAGATATGTGGATGAAAATGGGTTCTGTGGGTACCCACAAGTCTCCCCTTTACAGACATGCCCACTTTATGATAATCACATGCAGTTTGGGGCAAGTCATAGTCAAGTCAGCACACTGACACACTGACAGCTGTTGTTGCCTGTTGAGCTGCAGTTTGCCATGTATATTTTTTATGCTAAATGCAGTACCTGTGAGGGTTTCTGGACAATATATGTCATTGTTTTGTGTTGTTAATTGATTTCCAATAATAAATATATACATACATTTGCATAAAGCAGCATATTTGCCCACTCCCATGTTGATAAGAGCATTAAAAACTTGACAAATCTCCCTTTAAGGTACATTTTGAAGAGATAAAAATTGTGCGATTAATTTGCGATAATCACAATTAACTATGAACAATCATGTGATTAATTGTTATTAAATATTTGAATCGATTGACAGCCCTACTTCAGATTTGATATCATAAATGATGAGCTGTTTATACTATGAATGGGATACAACAGCTTTTACACAGCAGGGAACGCCAGTCTAGTTAGTGAACACTCACAGCAAGTTTTAAGGGAGACAATTAGCAGAAAATTGTAAGATACACTCCATTGATAAAGGTCTCCTCTTGCTTCTTCTCGTGTCTCCTCATCCACTCTTTTAAAGGTCACAGCGGAAACAAGGAGAAGATAGATGGAGCTGACAAAATCAGAGTATTTGAGCATCGCCCTGTGCCTCGTATGGAAGAGGTGTTTGAAGAGTTGCACTGACGCTCCTCCCACACAGGTTTCCCTCAACACTCACATCTTACAGCAGATCTGTGGCTGACAAAGAGAGAAACTGTGACTTCAGGTATGTTGGTACGAGTTGAGTAGATGTGTGATGTGCAGATAGAGGAGTGTAAACAATAAAGCCTCTGACAGGCTGCCACTGTTTGAGAGAAAGAGAGAGAGTGATCTATGGGCCAAAGACCCAAATTTCACGGTATGGTACCCTTCAAGGTGACAACATTTTGAAGACGTACAGTATGCCATATACGATTATGAGTGGTGGGTTGGGTATTGCTGAGTAGTAGTTTTGTCACTGAATGAAGTGAACCGCCCTCTACTCACTTTTATGGTATTTATTAAACCGGCAGTAGGCAGAATGTTTTTAGCATCATTGGGCAAAAATTCCATAATAACCTTTCATCATATTGTGATTCAAGTGTTCTGAGAGAAAACTAGACTTCTGCACCTCCTCATGGCTCTGTTTTCAGGCTTTAAAAAAATCTGACGGGAGACTTTGGCCAATCACAGGTCATTTCAGAGAGAGAGAGAGAGAGAGCGTTCCTATTGGCTGTTCATTCAACCGAGGCAATTGTCAATGTCAATTACTCACAAAATGAGAAAGTTTGCTCCGGCTAGTGGGCGGTGCTTGATATTTCCTCAACTTATCTCAACATCGCGGCCAGGTCACAAACTTTCTCACTCTATACAGCTAAACAGTACACTACAAGATGTTTCTGAAAACATTTAAGGCGAGAAATAGGCATTACAGTAACAGAATATTGATTCATATTTGATCTGCCTAGTTTGACCATTTGATCGGAGTTTGCGAGTGATTGACAGCTGCTCAGAGACGACAAGGCTCCAGCTCGGCTCTGATTGGTTGTTTTCCTCCGGTCTGTGAAATCTTGCAGATGCCATTAGGAGCACTGGAGGACACAGAGGCACATGATTGTTTTCAGATTACCTGTCTCATGCACTACTGTCAGGATATAGTGACCGTTTTATAAGAATAACTTTTTTTAATCAGATTTCCTCCAATTCTACCCACTGCTGCTTTAATGCTTTGATTGTATTTGATCTCATTTTCCACGGAACATTCGTGGCTTTCATTCTGTCCCAGCTTTGAGTCTGTCAGACATATAAAAGGGACCCTTGAGCTCTTACAATTGTCACCAACATGTATTTTTCCACACAGATTTTTTTCTTTCACAGACACAGCACTATAAGGGCAAATAATACTTTCCATATCTGCACGGCCGTAAGGGTCTGTGTGACATAAATTTCATCAGCTGCTCATGTCCATGAATGTCTGCGGATTGTACATGGCTACAAACGTGCTTCAGGGCTGTCGCTTTTTTTTTAAAAAAAAAAAATCAAGTTCTAACAAATAAGAACATGTTATTTATTCAACTGTAATTCAAATGCCACTGTAGTCTAATTCTAAACTACACAGTCTGTTCATTCACTGGGCCTCTGCTGCCTCACAGTTTGACAAGGTGTTTAACTGGTGACCTCAAATTTGTTGTCATAAAGGGACTGTAAAATTCTTTGCACATCAAGTCCTTATGTTTCGTATGCGTTTTTTTTTTTTTAATCCGTCATCTGATATAAAACACAGAAACCTTGCACACTGAGTCCAATGAGTTTTATTATTCTCTTCGTCGTGAAAATTTGCAATACAAGACAAAACAAAAATTAATTACGAGGATGCAATGAATAGCACTGATCAAACGGGACTAATGAATGAATGACATTAAGAAGCTATCGTTTAGCTGCCTAGAGCACAATCCCTATATACTGTCTAATATTTCTTTAAATTCAGCATCTCTGTATTCTTTTATTTCTTTATTGTAAAGTGCTTTGTGCTGGGAGACAAAGTGAATGTTCGTATCGTGCCATTTTGGATGATGACGTTTGCACGGACGGTGGCTCTGAGTGGTCAAACAACCCTCTTTTGACAGATGAGAAAAAATGCAGAAAATCAAATCCGTGCTGGGACCTTGCCGGGTCCTTGGTTGAAAAGAGATCCCTCGCAACGACGTAGTGAACACGGGGCCGACTCGTAATGTAATGTGGAAATCAGGGCACACTTTTAATGATTATTATCATGTCATGATGTCATGTATGACATATGGCCTGTTGCTCTTGTTCCAGATCAAATGCAGAAGTGCCTTAATCTTGCATTCTTTCTAACAGCCAGCAGGGGGCGACTCCTCTGGCTGCAAAAAGAAGTCTGATTACACAGATGTCTATGAGAAAATGACACTACTTCTCACTTGATTCATTACTTCAGTAAACATTGTAAACATGAGTTTATGGTCTCAATCGCTTGTTTCAAGTCTTCTTCAATACAGCATGATGTTCATTTAGTAAATTATGGTCCCATTTAGAGTGAAACAGACGATAAAGCAGGGGATGCTTTAGTGCGTGGCTACCTTGTGATTGACAGCTCGCTACCACGGCGTTGTCCGGTTCGGGAGTTGTCTGCATTTTCATCTTACAACTTTAACCCTTTCATAGTGTGTTTTCAGCCCATGAAAGTTAATTATAATATTTTGGTCGCCTAAAAATCAGCATTTGGTTGTGCTAAGCTTCACCATCTCATGTCACTTGTGACATGTTCTGCCTACCCATGCCTTAAGGCTTGCCTGCATCTGTCTTTTTTGGTTTGTTTTGCTGACAAAACAGAATAGAAAACTGATCACAAATGAGTTTTTTTGAGATTGGCTTGGTGCATCAGGACCGTTAAATTCAACATCTTTCGGTGCTTTTTTCTAGTTGAATGGTTTCAGTGTTGTTCTGGATGAAAGATGCTGTTGCTTAATGTCGTTTCTTCTGTAAAACACCATCCCTCTTACTCTGAACCATGTGATTTTTGGGGGAGGATGAGAGTGCCAGAGTGGAAGAGAAAGACAGATAGAAATTCCAACTAAGGAGAGTTAAGTGCACTTCCAACAGTCACTAAAAAGAAAATGTGAAGCAGCAAACAAACACGCTGTGAAGAGTCCACATCCATGGCATTATTTGAAAGGACAACAGAACAAAACTGAATCACGTGAAGGAAAACACAGTCTGTAACATGCTGAAACATGCTGATACAAGTGTTGTGAAGGAATCAAAGCGCTGTTTTCGGACCCTTTGTGAATATGAAGCATATCGTAGACAGACTGTCACACCTTCTTCTTTGACCGTTTCCCGTGGCAGGTTTTTTAAATTACCCCCCGGACATCCTGCAGTCTCCAAAGCTTTTCAAAGAGCTTTTAGTTTGGCATTTGATTCCCTGCTCTCCTTTTCTTTAGACATGTCTGTGTTTCTTTCTCTTTTTTTCCTTCTCTTTCATGCAGAGCACCTTGGCAGCTGAAAGGGATTGTTGGAGGAGTCCATCGTTATTCAATGGGGAGAGGAGAGGAGATGAAAAGAGGAAAGGAAACAAGAAGAGGAGTGGGAGAAAGGAAACAATGAGAAAGAGGAAAGGAGCAGAGAGTAGAGAAAATAGTGAGAGGAGAGGACAGAAGAGGGAAGGGGACAGGAAAGGAGACAAGGACATAAAAGTAGAGGAGAGGAGACAATGGGTAAGGAGAGGACATAAAGGAGGACAGGAAATGAAACAAGGTGAGGAGGTGAAAGAGGAGAAGAGAGGAGAGGAACGACATGGAGAAAATAGAAAAAGACAGGAGATAAAGGAGGAGAGGAATAAATTCATGAAAGGAAGAGAGAAGAAACGAGAAGAGACGAGGGAACGAGAAAACATGAAAGGAGAGGAGACAAGCAGTCAATGTGAAAGGAGAGGACATAAAGGAGGAGAGGAGAGGAAACAAGGTGGAGAAATGAAAGGGGAGAGGAGAGGAGAAAATAGAAAAGGACAGAAGGTAAAGGAGAAGAGGAAAGGATACGTGAAAGGAGGAGACAAGACACTAAGAGACGAGGGAACAAGAAAACATGAAAGGAGAGGAGACAAGGAGGCAATGTGAGAGGAGAGGACATAAACGAGGAGAGGAGAGGAAACAAGGAGAAGAAATTAAATGGGAGAGAGGGATGGGAAGACATGGAGAAAATAGAAAAGGACAGGAGATAAAGGAGGAGAGGAGAATAAATGAGAAGAGAAGAGTTGACAAGAAAACAGGAAAGCAGAGGGGACAAGGGGACAATGTGAAAGGAGAGGACATAAAGGAGGAGAGGAAACAAGGTGAGGAGATGAAAGGATGAAAGGGGAGAGGAGTGGAAAGACGTGGAGGAAATGATATAGAGAAGGACAGGAGACAAAGGAGGAGAGGTAACAAAATGTGAAAGGAGGAGAGGATAAGAAATGAGGAGAGGAGAGGAAACAAGGTGAGGAGATGAAAGGGAAGAGGAGAGGAGAGGAAGGAGTAAAGGACACAAGGAGAAGAGAAAAGAAAATGAGAGGAAAAAAGGATGGAACATACACATGAAAGGAGGGCAGAGTAGATAAAGGCAGAAAAGAGGAGAGAAAAGAAGAAGAAAGAAGAAGAGAAGAGAGGACAGGAGGAGGATGAGAAGCCAGTCGTTCTTTACCCATGGGGGGGGCACAGCGGGGGGGGTGAGGGAGGTGAAAGGGGGGGCTCCTCATCCCTCTCTCCTCCAACTGAGCCTCCTTCCTCAAGGTCAATCACACACACATGCACACGCATGTACACATTCACACACAGGCAGGTTGGCAGACATGGCACACACACACACATTTAGTTGAGCTCAAGTAGAAAAGACGCCTTCTGCCTGCTTTTCTGTCTCTGACTCTCTGTACCAACCAGCCAAGTCGCAGTCAACCATCTGGAGATGAAAACACCACTCTTCCCACACACACACACACACACACACACACACACACACACACACACACTGTGTGTTTATGATAATAGACCAAATGCCTCTATTGATTCTTTCTCTTTCTGTGTCTGTCTGTGTCTGTGTGTGACTGTGTGTGCATGTAGAATCGCTTCTATTCCTACACGGAGAACACACTTCCCTCTCCCTCTTTAAATGTTCCCCCTACACTCGTCTTTTTGGACCAAAATCCACTACTCCTCCATCTTAATAAGCCATTCGCTGTCTGTTATCGAGCCCTTTGTCATGATGACTTCCACTCTGTCTTTATTTTTTTAAAATGACAAAATAAAATGTGTCTAGCTCCTGAACTACACTGAACACACACAAACACAAAGATCTTGCCGGAAAGGTAACCTTTCACAGTTTACCCTGAAAGCGTCAAAAACACTCCGTTGGTGAAAATGAGCCGCAGGGGTTTGAATTCAGTGAAAATTGAAAAACCTTGACTGCTCATAAAAACATGAACCCGTGTTTTCCCTTGCATCATCATCAGCAGCCTGAATCTATCTGAAAGCAAGATCGGATTTTACATATTTGCAGCTGGACAACCGCAACCATAGAAATGATGAATGGCTGTTCTCCCAATGGTCACAGCAATTTAAAAACATTACCCCATTTATACCTGGTGTTAACATGCCATCTGTAATCTTTGGTCCACCATTTGGTCTTCCCGAATGCTAATAATGGCTTCGACATGTTTTATGCCCTGCCTATTTTTTTTTTGTACCCTAACTGTGTTCCTTCGGTCTGGCTCACCCCCCCTGATTTTAACCTTGACCACAATCATTCCCTAACACTGACCATAACAAAGTAGTCTTTGTGCCTGAACTTAACAAACCTTAATGGTAGTGTGTAGCATATAGAGCTGTCAAATGATTAAAATATTTAATTGCAATTATTTGCATAATTGTCCTTAATTAATTGGGATTAATCGCAAATTAATCACACATTTTTTTTATCAAAAATGTACCTTAAAGGGAGATTTGTCAAGTATTTAATACTCTTATCAATAAGGGAGTGCGCAAAAATATGCTGTGTTATGCACAGACTGTATGTATGTATTTATTATTGGAAATCAATTAACAACACAAAACAATGACAAATATTGTCCAGAAACCCCCACAGGTACTGCATTTAGCATAAAAAATATACATGGCAAACTGCAGCTCAACAGCAACAACAGCTGTCAGTGTGTCAGTGTGCTGACTTGACTATGACTTGCCCCAAACTGCTTGTGATTATCATAAAGAGGGCATGTCTGTAAAGGGGAGACTCGTGGGTACGCATAGAACCCATTTTCACCCCTTTGAAAATGGCCATGACAGTTTTTCCTCGCCAAAAATTAGCGCAAGTTTGAAGCGTTATTTAACCTTCTTGGCGACAAGCTAGTATGACATGGTTGGTACCAATGGATTCCTTAGGTTTTTAAGTTTCATTTGACACTGGTACCTTCACTCTAGCTTTAAGACTGAGCCCGCTACAATCTAAAAATTGCAAGTTGCGTTAATGCGTTACAGAAATTACTGGGGTTAAAACTAATGTGAGTTAAAACATTATTATCGCGTTAACTTTGACAGGCCTAGTTTATATCTACATATGGACTGGCTCCAGATAGGGCACATCCCATTTTCGCGTCGGCCACCGTAGTTCAGTTTCAGTTAGTTGCATTAGCCCAACAACCTAACCACTAGATGCCGCCAAATACTACACACTACACCTTTAACCATATGCAGTGTTTTTCAATGGCGATTTGTAACAGTTTATGAAGGCCAACAGATTATAAAATGCTTGGTTCTGGAGGGGTGTTACAAAGCATTTTTTGGCTCAATTTGGGGGACTTTGACTCATTTGTCCAACAAGCATTTGGCACTGTTATGTACGGTTGTCCCTGATCCCTGACAATACCTAAAGCACTTACATGTAGTTTCACCTTCTGAGCAGTGCCCGAATTCAGTTCCAGGAACTCATCCGTAGAAGAGAGGCAGCAAATGCAGAGCCTGTGGCGATGGTTACACGTCAGATTGTTATAGTGTTGTTGTTGCAGTGGAAACGGGGCTGTTAGTGAGGTGTTGGTCCACCGCAAGCATCCAGAACAGCTTCAGTTCTCCTTCTGGTAGATTCTTCAAGTCTCTGGGGGATGAACACCTTCCAAAAGATATTCCCTTATTTGGTGATTTGCTGTTAGTGGTCTAGTGTCTCCAAAATGTCCATGTTTAGTTGGTGAAGGCTATGATTCACATAATATTTAACCATTCAGTGAGCCCTTATGACCTGCATGAAGCCTCTGTTTGTCCTCCCTCATTTATTCGGGTTTTTCCTTTGATTTTCTTGCCTTTTTAATATTTCTTTAGCTTTGTACCACTGCAGTATTCTTAGATATTAATTCAAAAATATATACTGAAAATTACAAAATGGCACTGAAGCAGTAGCATTAAACATGTGCCACTCTTGTTTTTCTTGTTGAATGTTGACTAATGGATGACAATCCTGCAAAAAAATCAGAAGACAACTAAAAATCAGCCGAGTAGAAACCTCTAATGGGACCTGCTTCCTCCCCCTTCTTGTAAAATATTCCTCCTCTCCTCTTTGGGTCAAAATTGTCTCCCCCCTTTCAGCCCCTCCACCCTCCTCCCCTCCTGTTTTTTTTTTTTTTTTTATAACTAGCTGCAAATTCACTGCTGTTCATTACCCAGGCAGGGTCAATTCCCCAAACAATGTGTTTGGTGTCACAATAAAAAGGGTGTTTTTTATGGCGTGTAGCAGTAAAATGCTATTAAACAGATAAAACACCGGCAACGAGCATCAGGAGGATTATAAAAGGAATTGCCTTGATAAACTCCACATATCTGCGTGATGACACACCAGCAGCTCTCTTCTCTCTCCACTGTCGCTGGGGAGGGAGGAGGGGAGGCAGACTGAGGAGCACATGGTCGGAGACTTTACACAGCTCTACAGCGCCACCAGCTGGGGAGATGGAAGAAAAAACTCTCTGTCCTGTATCCTGTCAGATTATATGTGATGCTTTCCTTTCTGATGCTGATGAAAAAGAAACCTTTAATTCAAATGGACACGTTTTGCTCCTCAATTGTAATGGCTCCTAATTTTCAGGACTTCCTGAATTAATTGATTTCTCAGTGTCAGTGCAAGCTCGTATAGATATCAGTTGGGTTTGTGTTTGTGTTGCATTTATTTTTTTGTTTTGCTTTCAACTTTTCTACATCGCAGTAATGTGTCGCATCTGAATAAGTATATTTCTAACTATGTTTTCTAAAGCTGCCCTGTACGATATCCAGCGCATTAGTATAGCACCAAACAACTATTTGTTATGTAAAGATAGAGAGGAGTAATGTCTGAGCAGATAGTGAAGTTGCTCTCCCTCTATGTATGTTGTAATCAGAGCTTCTCCTTTCTTTATCAGCCGATTAGACTGTAATCAGGGCATTAAATAGGTGTTATCAGTCGCTATAAGCCCCATAGATATGGGTCAATAGGGGCCTACTACTACTTTTATCATCTATTCACGACAGCAACCTCTAGCAACTGTAGTAATTTTGACAGGAGCAGAAGCTGAAGTCAGGTGCTGTAGCTTAGACAGTGTGAAACTCCATAAGGGGTGGAGGTCAGGAAAACACACGGCTTTCACCCAGGAGACCGGAGTTTGCATCCTGTGTGAAACCAACAATGTGTAGTTGTCTTTGTGTTTGTAGTTATTTTAACCCAAAACACAATGTTTTTCCCTAAACTTAACTAAATGTTGTTGTTTTTTTGCCTAAACCTAAAGAAGTTGTAGTTTTGCTACTTAAACCTAAAGAAACCTTTCTGTTTGTATATGTATTCAAAACGTTTCATTCAGTTTTACGACATGTCAGAATATGTTACTTTTAAGTTTCACTTTCACTTTTACAACGTAGTAGGCCTAGTAGTCCCATAATGACCCACATCTATGGTGCTTATATAGCGAATGATAACGCCTCTTTAATGGCCGGATAACAGTCGAATTGGATGTCTATGTTGACATAGCCGGTCGTGTGTGCCTTTTAGTGCATATTTGTGCATGTGAGCGTGCCCCACTGGCTGGCTCAGGGCTGCCACTCTGCACCGCTCTCATACAGCGGTTACAGCTGATAACGCCGTCCTGACCGACAGCACCATTGTGGAAGCGTGGCACCCACCCATCGGTTCCCCCTCAGGTTAACACTGTTAGTCAGCACTGTTGACGTTGTAGCACCTTTAAAGACATGGAAATTCTGTCACTATAGGCTAATGGATGTATTTTTTTTATCATTCTCATGTGGTGGAGAATCTTGTTCCAATGTTTGATTAAGTATCCCATCTTGAGGCATACTGGTGCTCAAAACTCAGGATTAGGTAGCAAAAAAATGGTTTGAGTCCCAGGTTGGAGGTGATGAATTGGTCAAATAAAGCTCAATCTCATCATTGTCATATTGATGCATGAGAGGAAATCCTGTTATTGCCTATGTTTTAGCTAACATTTATCTCTTCAAAACATCAAAAGTATCTTTTTACGAGTTTCTTATGTGTGAGGTATGTATTCCAGTGTAGATCCCTGTTACTGTGTGCATTAAAATGCTCTCATGCTTCCCTCTGGTGGTTACAGTGAGAATGCCTTCACCAAAATAAGCCTTTTTCACAGCAGACATTTTGACTTGCCATACCATGAAAAGCACAGGTGTTACTAAGAAGAATATAAATGATGGCTCTGTTCTATTCAATTGTCCCAGTAAGTAATGACAGTGTGACAGTGAGCCAGCATGCACCATACCAGGATCCTGAATCTGAAGCAGCTAAATGGAATTCAGCCATCATTAATTAGATTATTTAGACGTGTGCCTTTTCCTACTGTGACATGTCAAATGTCCTCTGTGAAAAAGGCTTATGTGAATGATGGATTGGCGACCTCTCAAGGATGGATCCTGCGTCTCGCCCAGTGTAAGCAAGGACAGGCTCCAGCCTCCCTAAACTATGCTCAGCATTGCAATTAGAGAATTAAGAGAAGGTTCCTCATTGAACTCTCAAATGGGGATTAGCTGAAGAACAGCATTCTACTTTAAACCCCTATTGTTTCATATAGTGTAGTAGCTCAAAAGCAGTTTTGTACTGGCCTTTCAAATGCTGTATATAAGTATTACATGTATAAAATGTTTAAAATGTCAGTCCACCCAAACTTCTGCCTCCATCCAGTGGAGATGAATTGCATTATGTTTGTGCTGCTGATAACATCAGAACAAATGTCATAAACAAATTAAGTAGCAACCTGTCTTATCAGAAACAATGTTCATGGTTACCTGGGTTAATTAACAGACTTCCACTTCCAGTGGTGGAAGAAGTATTCAGATCTTTTACTTAAACCTGCAGTAAGCAGAATGTTTTAGGCATCATTGGACAAAAATTCCCTAATAACCTTTCAGCATATTGTAATTCAAGTGTTCTGAGAGATAATTAGACTCCGCATGGCTCTGTTTTCAGGCTTTTTAAAATCTAACCCGACAGGAGACTTTGGCCAATCACAGGTAATTTCAGAGAGAGCGTTCCTATTGGCTGTCCTCTGGCTGGTGGGCGGTGCTTGGTATTTCCTCAACAGTTCTCAACATGGCTGCCAGGTCACAAACTTTCTCATTTTACAGCTAAACAGTACACTACTAGATGTTTCTGAAAACATTTTACGTGAGAAATAGGCGTTAGAGTAACAGAATATTGATTCATATTCGATAAGTGCTGCCTTCGTGAGTGATTGACAGCTGTTTAGAGACAGCAGACTCCAGATCGGCTCTGATTGGTTGTTTTCCTCCGGTCTGTGAAATCTTGCAGATGCCATTAGGCGCACCGGATATGCATCATATTTACTCCAATTCTACCTACTGCTACTTTAAGTAAATGTTGCAACACCACAGTGTAAAAATACTGCATTCAATTCACTTAAAGTAGCCTACCAAAAGTAAAAAAATGTAATCTATAATGATACTACACAATTTATTAGTTGATTTATATTTGTATTTTTACTCTAAATCTACAAAGTAACTAAAGCTATCAAATAAATGTAGTGGAGTAAAAAGTAGGAATATTTGCCTCCAAAATTTAGTGGAGTTGCCTAGAAGTAGAAAGTAGCATAAAAATGAAAATATTCAAAGTAGAAGTAAAAGAAGACACTGCTGTGATTTAGGTGAACCAAACGACTCTTTCAAGGCCCCATATCATGCTCATTGTCAGGCTCATACTTGTATTTTGTTTTTCTATTAGAACATGTTTACATGTTGTAATGTTAAAAAAAAAACTTTATTTTCCTCATACTGCCAGCCTGAATATACCTGTATTACCATTTATGCGCATTTTGACGGAATTGCAACAGAATTGCATTGTTAGGCAACAGCATGGGTCCATGTGTACTTCCTGTCAGCTAATGACATTCACATACACTGCAACAACTAATAAACTGGGACACATTTAGAATGTTTACGTTTAAAATTAAATATTGTATATTCGTGACATCACAAATGGACAGAAATCCTGACAGCTTGTTTCAAAAGCAGAGTTTCTGAATACCGGTTGTGTGTATTTCCCTGTGGATTGAGTGTTTCAATAGTTTCACAGTATTTATATACGACTTAAACCTCCTCTATAATAAAAAAAACATGAAAATCTCACTTTTTTATAATATGGCACCTTTAAAGGAACTGTTTGTAACTTTTTAAGGGTATAAATGCACCGGGTTGGGATCCCATGTGCGCTTGCGTGTGGCCGGAGTCTTTGCTCCTCTGCCTGCTTGCCTTCACTCAGACACCGCGCGCGTTCTCGCTGTCTCGCTCCACCTCTAGACGTGAACGCTTGCTCACTCCACACTGCAGAAGAGTTAGTTTAGCTCTGAGAATATCTAGTGAATGTACAATGGACGTTTGTGCAGTAATAACTGCTGCAGCTCCTCCAGACCAACAGAGGTTTTCCATGTCTTGTGAAGTGACGGTGCTCCGCAGAGCGAAATGTTGTCGTCTACTGCGGGCACAGTCGGCAGGCGATAACGTTTCTCTTCCTGCTTCAGCCCCAGCACCGACCCGCTTCGGAGGCTGAAGCAGGAAAAGCCAACACTAGGATCAGCATTGATTGCCAAGCAGGTGAAATATAGAGTGATATTGTGGTTTTAGCTGACGTGTGTCGCCTCACTGTTTTGAGCAATGCTCGTTCATGTCTATTTAGAGCGAGCAAGTACGAGCCCGACGCTGACTTTCATAGACTTAATGGCCACAGGTGTCGCTGTTAACAAGCATTTTTGAAAGTTACAAATAGTCCCTTTAAGTTCTAAATAATAATACGCTTTGATGATCATCGTGATCATCGTGTATGATCATCTAACATATTATTATTGTTGTTGTCGTTACATAATAATAATAATTATTAAACTGCTTATTGTTGTAATAGTGTCATTTTGCCAAACATTTCAGGAGGCAGGAGGGTGTCGTTATGTTCCGCTCCTCTTCGGCATTTTCCGCCATTCTCCGTTCCCACTTCGGTCGTTTCCGTCCTCTGTCGCCCATCTGCTTTCTCGTCCTTCTCCAATCTCCGTTGTTGTTGTTCCCGGTGACGCGGCGGAGGTGTAGCCTGACGCGGGCTCTTACGTGTCGGCCAGAATAAAAGTGGAGCTGCGGAGGCCCGGGGAGTGACGGAGGGAGTCTGTATCGGTAAGGACGGAGCGGTGTCCGGGGCTCAGAGAGAGACACGGCCGTAGAGAGAGAGAAAGAGTTGGTGTGGTCGGTTCGGCCCGACGGAAACAAAGAGATCATGGCGCCGCGGTGCGTTTGGAGCAGGATGGAGGGAGGGGAGGCTGCGGCTGTACGGCAGAAACACAGCAAATGTGTGGCTTTAATAGTGAACCAGGAGGGACAGTGTGTGTCATCACATCATGAGACTGTCATAGGACTTAAGCGTTGTTATTAATACACTCAATTGTCACATTATGCTTTAACAGACAGATTAATGCGCACATATTTGCGCTGTTTTACGCGTTAACTGCGCATTGAACGCATCCGCCGCGATATATATTCATTTATTTCTGCTACTTGCTCATTTTATATTCTGATATTTGGGATCTATTTCGCATTATACACCTGCTAACCTTGTCGATAATTATCTTGCTCCTATTTTAATTTGATCGTGATAGAAATCAGCCATAATGTGCAGGGTTAGGGTTTGGTTGCATGTTGTAAACATGAAGTCCAGCCAGGCCTGCAGACTTATAACACACACATGTTGTAGTTTAAAGTTTGACTAGTTAGTCTTATCTCCCGGGATGTGACCGGTGTGTGTGTGTGTGTGTGTGTGCGTGTGTGTGTGTGTGTTGAGGGGGGCGTTTCCTCGTCCATGTGGCTCTGCTGCTGTCACACAAAGTGATTTTTTGAAAAGCAGAGGGAGAAATGTGTAAAGCCAATCATGCAGCGGAGAGATGCTACGCACAGTGTGAGATCACTGAACAACACGTCCCCAGATCAACACCGTCTGCACCGCCTGCAGTCACATCTCTGAGGCTCCTTTTATTCTAATGAGGATGGATGCAGGCTAGAGGGAAGACCTCCAAAAGTGCTTTAGTTTTCGAGATACACCTAAAACAAAGTACAACAATGTTTTTTTATATATTATCATAGGTCTCCTACATTTGAAATGGATTCTTGCATAAAAATATTTCACTGCAAAAGTGGTTAAATTGACCGATATTGTGACACACCCCATAAATAAAATAAGTGCAAAATAAAGCCAAGCCGAATGGGAGATGGTACACTAAATCTCATGTAATTTCATAATGCTAGCTCTGATTGATCTTAAGTTTGGTGTGATAGTGGCCAGGGGGTTCTTCTATATGTGTAAAGAAACAGAATGTAAATATATTAATGCATTGAGGAAATGCAGTACTACAAACACATACGTATAATAAGCGGTCTATAATGAATGTATTCATTTACTTTTAGGTAGCTTTGGCTGGGATTGTCCCAGAAACACCAATCAGGGTTTGATGGAGTGGTATTACTGTGCTGAATCCAGTAATGTATGATATGTAACTGTAGCAGGTACGGTCAAAGTTCTATATTAAGAAATGTATCACGTGTAATGCAGGTGGATCAGAGCGTCAACACGAGTTTCATAAGGTTAATTCTCTTGTCTAGTAAATCCAAGAGGTTATTATCAGTGGTGGAAATTACATTTACTCAAGTACTGTGCTTAAGTACAATTTTGAGGTACTTGTACTTTTACATGAGTATTTCCATTTTCTGCTACTTTATACAAGGTTTATCATTATTTTTCAGTTTACAGCACAGGGTTGCTCAGTGGAACATAAGTTGTAGCCCCTTCACACTACACACACATACACACACACACACACTTTATTAAAAATATTTGAATTAAGATAAGATAAGATGAACCTTTATTAATCCCCGGGGTGAAATTCAGGTGTCAAAGCAGCAAAGCGCAGATACAGAGGTACAGGTGTACAAAAAGATTCTAAAACAATAAATAGAAGTACAGAATATACATAGTGAATGGACATAGCGTATACTGTCCGTCAATTAAAAAATGTAGTGTACAATAAATAGATGTAATATGTGCAGTCTATAAAATGGTATATGGGATGTAGTGTAAAGTAAGTTTAAAGTTTAAAGTGCACCAGTGGTTAGAAGAGGTGGTTGTAGGCAGTGCAGATAGTGCAGTTTTCATGTGGGGGTCAGCCTTGGTTGTGGAGCCTGATGGCTACCAGCAGGAAAGGACTGACCCAGACGCTTTGTGTTGTGCCGAGGGGGGATGAGTCTATGACTGAATAGATGAAAACAATATATACAGTTACTTATATCCAAAACCATATAGAGACTTTGGGTATGGAGTGAGGGTAGTGGTGGTACTTTAGTTACTTTGCAGATTATGATTGATAATACAAAATGTTATCAACAAATACATTATGATTAGGGCTGTCAAAGTTAATGCGATAATAACGCAACTTCGTTTCAGAGCCACAAATTTCTTTAACGCATTATCGCAAGCTTTCGGAGGTTGTAGCAGGCTCAGTTTTAAAGCTAAAGTAGAGATACTGGTATAATATGAAACTAGCAAACCTAAGGAATCCATCGATACTAACCATAATAATGATAATACATGTCATACTATAGCTTGTCGTAAAGGAGGTTAAATAACGCTCTTGACTTTCGCTAAATTTTGGAGAGGAAAAACTGGCATGGCCATTTTCAAAGGGGTGAAAATGGGTTCTATGGGTACCCACGAGTCTCTCCTTTACAGACATGCTCACTTTATGATAATCACATGCACTTTGGGGCAAGTTATAGTCAAGTCAGCACACTGACACACTGACAGCTGTTGTTGCCTGTTGGGCTGCAGTTTGCCATGTTATGATTTGAGCATATTTTTTATGCTAAATGCAGTACCTGTGAGGGTTTCTGGACAATATTTGTCATTGTTTTGTGTTATTAATTGATTTCCAATAATAAATATATACATACATTTGCATAAAGCAGCATATTTACCCACTCATGTTGATAAGAGTATTAAATACTTGACAAATCTCCCTTTAAGGTACATTATGCATAGATAAAAAAATGTGTGATTAATTTGCGATTAAGCGTGGTTAAATATTTTAATCGATTAACAGCCCAAATTATGATGTAACAGTAAACTGGATTGATCCCCGGCAGGGATTCACAAGCTACGCAGCAAATAAAATATATAAAGTAGTTAAAAAAGTGTCTGACAACATTATGGAAACGATCCTACAGAGAAATAAAACCTTCTTACCTTTCGCTTGATCCAGTCTGTTTGTTATTGTGTCCAAGTCCCGCTCAAGGAGAAGTCCTGTTGTGAAATCTCAAATACATACGGGCGGCCATCGAATTCAAAGACCTCATCCATATTGAAATCATCTAAACATTCAGCCATGACATTGAAAATCTTTAAGATAACACTAAGCTACACTAGTGCTATTCACTTTTTAATGATACAGCACAATTTTATAATTTCTAGCCAAGTATTTTGCGGACCCTCTTACAGAGTGCCATGGACCCGACTTTGAGAGTCACTGCAATACTGGACCAGTTTCAGAAATCGATGTCCCTATTAGTCAGTTAGACACAAAACGTGGGAAAACAGGGGCCAGGTTGAAAAATACAGAAGTCACCCTTTAAGTACAAGATCTGAGTACTTCTTCCACCACTGATTATTATTATTACAGTTCAAATATAATTCATTAAAAACCAACAGTTTATCAGTTTCCTTTTCTTTAATTAAATAATGAAATTAATTAGAATCTATTTATTTTCCTTGAACTATTTTTTGTCTCTTTATAATAATCAACTTATCCAGCACAGTCACATTAATAATGTATAATATATAATAAATACAAAATATGAGCACACAGGATTCAAGACCACATCAATAAACACAACTCATTATTGTAAGCTGGGCTGTATATGCTGTAATGCCTGTCTGTCTTGCATAAACTTGTAACCACGTTATCACCACACCTCATTTTGGGCTTCAAAGGTGTATTCTCCACTTGTTGTTCTAATATTTTCCCACAGTGCATTCAATATTAATATAAATACCTTTAAGTAAATTACAAATCCATTGTGACACCACCACAAACTGGATGTAAACTGCAAATAGATGGTGGAGGCATACAACCGTGAGGCGGTAATCCTAGTTTGCTCAGAAATGATGGTATTTAGTTGACAGCAGTTGGTTAATAGTCTTTAGTCATCAGTGTCTCCTTGGCGACCCATTGCGTATTTCTAATGTACATTTTCTCTGAATTTGTTTTCTGTTAGTAAGTTTGCTTGTTGGGTTGTGCAGTGCCATCTTTATGTCACATATCAGTTGTGTTTGCTTGTATGTGTTTTTCAGTTTGTATGGTTTGCTGAGATTGTGGCACACAAACCATCTGTGATCCTGATGCTACAGATGCTGTGGCTGCAGTTCAGTTAACAGCTTCTCTTCAAATCTTCCTCCTTAGCTCTGCCGATGAAGATGGAGTCTGTGGAGGTTCAGCAGGTGGAGACTGCTGTGACTGAGACAGAGACCCAGCACATCACCCAGGCACAGATCGCTACTTTGGCACAGGTAACAGACGATGTTAACACCATTGGGTGTTGAAAAAGTCGCATTTTTTTTGCTATGAGGCTCAGGAAGTGCAGCTGGCTACCAAACATTTAGAAAAATACTAATTTTGAATGCCACAAACATAAAACCCAAAAATTACAGTTCATGTTATAGAGCAGATGGCAGACAGCACGGTCATGTCACTTCTGAATTTCAGGTAACCATGGCAGCAGGCCACGCCACAGCAACAGGTCCCACGGTAACGCTGGTACAGCTTCCCAACGGACAGACGGTTCAGGTCCACGGCGTGATCCAGGCTGCACAGCCGTCTGTTATCCAGTCCCCACAGATCCAGACTGTACAGGTGAAACACACACACACACACACACACACACACACACACACATGTACTATCCTAGTTTTAGGTGTTTTATATTCAGCCACAATATAAACAACATTAAGTCTGAGGGTTTGTTTGATTGTTCCAGATCTCCACCATCGCAGAAAGTGAGGATTCACAGGAGTCAGTAGACAGCGTCACCGACTCTCAGAAGCGCAGAGAGATTCTGTCACGACGCCCCTCATACAGGTAATCTGTGTGTGTGTGTGTGCGTGCGTATGGGGGGTAGAAAGGGACACAGAGGACATGATGCACTCTTATATGTGTGATTATTTACTAAAAGTTGTACATGTGTGTATGCATGTGCGTCTGTGTGTGATCAGTACAACTCAGCCATGCAGACATGTGCGTGCTCATGTGTGACGTTTTTCTGGGGATCTATCTCATCAATCTGGGGATGAAAATGAGTTTAAACCAAATCTGGCTATTTTTTCAGTGAAACCCCAAAACAATGAGGATTGCATGAATGGGGCATGGAAATGATCATCAAAAGGTGATGGTGCAATATTTCACATGAATAAGTGTAAAAATGTGTCTCTCATGGCAACGACCACTGATGAGCTCACACTAACCCTGCCCGCTAGGATTCGTGGGTAACTCCCGTTGTTGTTTGTCCCAACAGGAAAATCCTGAACGACCTTTCGTCCGACGCACCGGCTGTCCCTCGTATCGAGGAGGAGAGGGCTGAGGAGGATTCATGTGTTGCTGTCGCCACCGCACCTTCAATCACCACGGTTACTGTGCCCACACCAATCTACCAGACAAGCAGTGGCCAATACAGTAGGTGATGGTTGACTCAGTGGAGCTGTAGACTCCACCTGTCGCACCATGTTCAAACATTACAGCTTGTGCCACACTTAGAGATGGGTATCGTTAGGATTTTATCAATTCTACTACTCTTATTGATTAGTATTGATATTGTAGTATTGATTCTACTTCTAATCTGTTCTTTTTTATTACAAAACATATTATTAGTTTTAATTAATTTTAAAAAAGAATTAATTCAGAACAGGATTAGAATTTATTTATATTCAAATATAACAAAATATTGTTGGTAGAGAATCAACAGCAAAATCACTTCATGAACTAGGGCTGCCACTGACAACTCATTTTCTATCAATTAATCTATCGACTATTTTACAGATTTTATATATATCTAGATTGATATATTGATTTTCTTTTCTCCAATAAAGTAGTTTCTTGTTTACTCACACATTGTCTGAGTAAGCATTTCTGTTGACAGTGGGTCACATGAAGGGTCCGAGCAGGTTAAACACAGCTCGACAAGCGTTTCGTCAAAATGTTTCTTTATGAATGCCTGACGAGCGGAGCTGGAAAACAGATTATATGTCTCTCTCATTTTGTCTTTTCTTTTTCTTTGATTTGATTAATTCTCTCATTTCTTCCCTCTCACCAAACACACAGTTGCCATCACACAGGGTGGAGCCATTCAGCTGGCTAATAACGGTACAGATGGAGTCCAGGGCATCCAGACTCTGACCATGACCAACGCAGGAGCAGCCGCCCAGCCCGGTGCCACCATCCTCCAGTACGCACAGACCAGTGACGGCCAGCAGATACTGGTTCCCAGTAACCAGGTGGTGGTCCAAGGTGAGAGTGTGCTGTTTTCACATCATCTTACTATAAGGCAAGGAATCTCTGTGTGTCTGTCTGTGTGTTATTCGCATATCTCATCCGATCTACTTCACAGTTGGCGGGTGTATTGCTGGGGAACCCATGGAGTGCAGTGTTGAATGTGGTGCAATTTGGCCAAATGGTGGCACTATAACATTGAACTTTATGTTTTGGCCTGTAACTTTTAAACCTCAAGCCTCAGAAACACAATTAGTATTTTTTAGTATTTTATTATTTATTTCTGTGGGTCCAGACGAATCTGTCTATGTAAGCCACACCAATATGATGTCTGAGTGACCATGACCGATTTGGTGCCATTTGGCCAATAGGCGGCATCAAAGCAACATCATCCAACTATAAAGGAAGGAATCTCTGTCTATCTGTCTGTGTATGTATGTGTGACTGCCCTTCTCATATCTCGAGAACCTTTCATCCAATCAAGTTCACCCTTGGCAGGTAAAAGCATGAATGTACCAATTTTATTTTGTCATGCATCCTTGCAGAAAAGCAATTTTTCTTCCTAATCTTGGTCATTTTCTGCTGTTGGTCGCAATGTCAAAAACATTTCGATATTCTCAGTCAGCCAAACAAGCTAATTCAACTTTGATTCTCCAAGAAAAAGTGGTTTTATCAAGAAATACAATCTCACATCCACTTTCTGCCAACCCCAACTTTCAGCTGCCTCCGGTGACGTCCAGGCCTATCAGATCCGAGCAGCCCCCGCCAGCACCATCGCCCCTGGGGTGGTCATGGCCTCATCCCCCGCCCTCCCCACAGGGGGCGCTACCGAGGAGGTCACCCGCAAACGGGAAGTCCGCCTCATGAAGAACAGGTATGAAAAGAGGGGGAATCTGTGTCTTTTATAGGTTTGGTATCAATAGTGGCTTTGCTCTTGCATCAGAAATTTCCCAATTAACACATCATAACGGGCCAGCCATAGAAGTCGGTCTGGAGAAGGTGCGTTTCATAAAAATCAGACAGTATGATGACAATAAAAATGATATAGCATTCACAAAAGGGCCCACAAAATGAACGAGAGGGACAAACTGTGTGTTATCCTTCCTACAGAGAGGCAGCCCGTGAATGTCGCAGGAAGAAAAAGGAGTATGTCAAGTGTCTGGAGAACCGAGTGGCCGTCCTGGAGAACCAAAACAAGACACTAATTGAAGAACTGAAAGCCCTTAAAGACCTTTACTGCCATAAATCTGAATAGTTCCTGTCCCGAACACAGAGCTGTGCCAAGTAGCATTTGAGTTCTCTTCAAATACTTTGACTGTTTGGTACTGCCTGCCCGGCCTTCCAGTTTGCACACGGCTGGCTAATTCAGTCTTGCTTATACTACCTACCTTCTCTTTAGTAGGCTGTCAATAATAATGAATTTAAAACACACACAATCTTCCCAGTGTCAGTACACTAAAACAGCAGCTACAGTCCTGTGTAACATCACGAAAACGGTCAACGTGCTGCTGACAACGGTTAAGATGTTGCATCACACACCTTGTGTGTGTTCTATGTGAACCCGCCCTGCGTCTTATTGTCGTAGATTTGGCTAATACTCATATAAGTTAGTATAACACCGCTCATCACGGTCATTGTAGAGACACTTAACAGGAAAATGTTAGACAACAGAGTCCAACGAGGCCGAGGAGATACTGCAATTGTTAAACTATGTTTAATATGATGTGTGATTTTACGCCAAATATTCAGTCACTTTACAGTCACGGTGGTGAGTTCACTGTTAAACTGTCTACTGGCCAGAACTATGACAACAAGACCCAGCTTGTAAAAAAAAAAACAATGATGTGAATACTATAGGATACATTGAAAGTGCTGTATGTTCAGAACATACAACAATTTCTGTATGAGGCGAGCTCAATCAGTTGCAGTGAAAGGATTTGAATGAATTATGAATCTCTACTTGATCCACATCCTGATGTGAACCAACTTTTTAAAAACATTGCCACTTGTATAGCGGACTCAACGAATTGGGCAAAAACAAGTAATTTTTTTTGTAAATGTTTTTAAAGATGCTACCAACTGCCGATCTTTTAGGAATTGGAGCTGTGTGTGTCAGCAGACAAAAGGGGACGGACTAGTAGTGCCGCGTCCCACTTTTCAATTCACTGGTGTTTCTCTGCTCCCCCTCAACAGACGGTTGTAGGAGACACTATTAAAATGAGATCATTAACAAGCTGAGGCACAGTTTTAAAGAAAGATTGTTGTTTTTACAACCTGGGGTCACATTTTTATAGTTACATTTCTCTTAGTTATGCAAGCATTTTACTCACTAGCTGAAGTCCAGAAGGGCAGCAACACAAGGGGCCATTTTATTAAATGATTTGAAAGTGAAAATAAATCTGAATGTTAGCAGGTGCATACTTGTATTATGGGGTTTCTACTAGAACATGTTTACATGCTTTAATGTAAACCCCCCCTTGAAAAGGCCAGTCAGCTTCTGATTGGTCAGCTGGCCCACTCTGTTGTGATTGGTCAACCGAACCAAACTTTTCACACTCTGCTCCAGCTCCGCTCGAACTAGCTTTGTTTTAGGCTGTATTATGCAAATGTGTTACTTGGTGACATCACCACATTATGGAAGAAAAGGCGGGACTTCAAGCAAGGCGGTTTCAGGCAGTTCGGAAGCAGTGTTTCTGTGTGGGAGAGGAACTCCCTTTGGAGTGGACTTTGGGCTCTGTAACTTTGCAGACCTTTTACATGCACAAAAAACTATATAACACACTAAAGGAAAGAGAAAAAGCACAAAAGTATAATAAGTCCCTCTTTAAAGTTATTACTCAACCTGGTTGCTTTGACTGACAGTACTTACTCCAGTTCTGCACATAAGTAATTTTTCAAGGCAAAGCACAATTTTAATGGACATTCAGGTGTGTTCATGGTTTAGAATATAGATTAGGGGTTTGTATATAGCTCTCAGCTCCTATGGCTTGCTGTGTCCCCAGATGGGTGGGTAAAATGTCGGAAAAGATTAGAGTGATGTCTAAAAAGTTAAATAAATAAATAATATCCAGATAATAACGCACATTTATTAATTCAAACACCAGAGACATAAATGTTTACCAAACCCAACTAACGATCATCTCATTGTGCCACAGTAAACTGTCAGTTTGTTGTAAAAAAAATGACCACCATGATCAAAGTTATCATTTTGTCCATGACATTTCATATTTCAGTGTTTTACAATATCGTATCTGTTTTGCAATGGCTGTTAAATGGCGGTACAATATGGATTGTGACAGACGTGAGATTGCAGAGCCATTTTTAAAAGTGTGTAGCAGATTCTTTGTGAAATCTACAGAAGCTATAGGCTTCCATTACATGAGTTCAACACTAATAATCCATGAAAATGTCCGTTCCGTTGAAAAGAGATCACTTTTGTGGGACCGTGTGTGGTTTTTGAGAAGATACATGTACGTATTTGTCTGTTTATTTTTTTAATATAACTGTACATAGACTCTACAGCATGTGTAGACTTTATGTATTTCTGTTTATTTGATATGGAAAATGTTCTTATGGCTTGTATGAAAGCAACTTTGCATATTTGTAACATGCATCGATGTATAATAGAAGACAATGTTGTGTGTGTATTCATGTAATCCACCAGGCCTACCACCGTCATGGCAGCTAAGTGTATATGAGAAAAGGCCTTTGTGGGAGATGTTATATTTTGAGTGCTGCACTCCGTTTAGGATCAGCAGTGCTTGTTTGTAGAGAAGAGTGAGTCTGTTGAGAGCCGTCAGGGTCCACAGCATATATCAGTTTCATGATTATCTGTTTTGTTTATTGCACAGCAGAACCTTTGGTGGCTTCAGACTCATCCATGGTTATGTTCTTAACTGTAAATGTATTTTTATCTCAGCAGAAATGGCTCCGTCAGTAACCGTTTTTTTATATCTTCCATTTCATCAAATGAAAGCACAACTTTTCCCTCCACTGGAGCCCTTTTTTAATGTTTATTTTATTGCACTTATTTTACTACAATGTTACATATAATTTAAGATACAAGATACTGTACATGTCAGTTAGTTAATCCTCAACCCAAGTATTTGCTAATTTCAACTGGAAACTAAACTGAATCCATATTTGACAGTTTGGGGTATAAGATACTCTATTTTGTTATGGATTTTTTTCCCCCTCCAGCTCACTGTTGATGTTTGAAACTTTGCATACCCGTAGATTTGGAGTTATATCCTGCTAGCTTCTGTTTCTGAATAATAATAAGTTCATTTTGACCTAAATCAACTTAACTCAAGATCCACTTGGTAGTTTTTTCCAAAGCTTTCAAATGCATCCCACAGGCTTCGTCAGCAGATGGAGTTCACTCAGTTACGTCATTATGTGACCAAGTATGGAACTGATAATAATACGTGGGCGTGAGATAATAACCCCCGTCTCTATTCAAAGATGCTCTTTGGTTTGTTTGGTTGAAAACTCAGACAAGCTAGTAAGTAAGTACATTTTTACTACAAAGTTTCAAAACCTCAATTGTGGGCTGAGAGGATATTTGGGGGCACTTATGCTCACTCTAACAATTAGAGTGCGTTCCTTAAAATGTGTTTTTGTTTCCTTTTATATTACTTTTTAAAAGATCATCAGTTCATGGTAGCTCTGTCAGTTTTATTTTTATAGTTTAAAGCATTTTGATATTGTACAGTATGTATTTGTAATGTTTAGAGGATTAAAGGGTCGAATCAGCTAAAGAAACCACAGCAGCACCTTCAGAAGGCCTTGAATGAATCACCTTGTGTTGATCCACATTAGCATGTACTGTAGCTGTATGTATTGTCCCTGTTTTGCTCTCCTCCTACCTGTCACAGTGTGGTTTTTAGAGAAATCTAATGCAGAAGCAATCAAACCCCCACAAAAAACCACACCCGGCTTTGGCCTTGTTGATTGGAAAGCTTATTTTACAAGAGAGGAAAAAAAAACAACAAAGTAATGATACCTAAGTTACTGAGCTGAAAACTTTTGTATGTGTATTCTGACAAAAAAAAAATAATAATTTCCACCTATTGTAATTCACATCCAATGCTGGTGCTGAACAAAAACCTAGTAATAATCTTTTTTTTCTGTTGATTTAATATAGTGAGCTCAACTTTGTCATATGATTACACAATATGTTTCCAAAAAAAAACAACGAAAGTGTTTTCATTTCTGTGCCAGAATGATTTATACCCACGGGCCTCACTTGTGCATGAAACCGATTGATATCCATATATGTGTAAAAGTATATAGAGAGAATTTCTAGAACAGTAATAATAACATGTTTTCTAACTTTTAATGTGATCAGTTTATATATTACCAATTTTACAAGTTATCTATTTAAAATGCCATGTATTGTATAGTATCTTGTCGAGACAAGGTCACCAAATGATGCATTATATACCGGTTGTTTCAACATTGTCACATTATCAAACTATACCAGCCCGTTATTGGAAAGTACTGTTACTCTGACATTACATCACTCTTTTGTAAACACTTGCTATGTTGCAATAAACTGCTCTTGAAGATTGTTATGTATTTTATTGTGAATCAATCATATGTGAACAATCCATTCATGACAGACATTGATGAATCATGAAGGGGTCATTTTTAAATTTGAAAGAAAGATATGGCAGGAACCTTTTTCTATTTTTATAGAGATGCATTCATGTATACGCAGCATTTTGATGTTGCATTGGGTCATGGCGGAGCTAATTTTAACTATACTGTTGAGTAGTTAACTCAAAGCTGCAGTAGGCAGAATGTTTTTGGCATCATTGGGCAAAAATTCCATAATAACCTTTCAGCATATTGTAAGTAAAGTGCTCTGAGAGAAAACTAGACTTCTGCGCCTCCTCATGGCTCTGTTTTCTAGCCCGTGACGGGAGACTTTGGCCAATCACAGGTCATTTCAGAGAGAGAGCGTTCCTATTGGCTGTTCATTCAACAGAGGCAGCTGTCAATCACTCGCAAACTCTGATCAAATGCAGCACTGATCAAATATGAATTAATATTCTGTTACTGTAATGTCTATTTTTCATGTAAAAATGTTTTCAGAGACATCCTGTAGTGTACTGTTTAACTGTAAAGTGAGAAAGTTTGCTCCGGCTGGTGGGCGGTGCTTGGCATTTCCTCAACTGATCTCAACATGGCTGCCATTCTCTTAATACATCCATGGTCACGGACATCGGAGGACACAGAGGCCCATGATTTTTTTTCGCATTACCTGTCTCAGCATGCATATATATATATATATAATATATAATAATTTTTTTGTATATATACAAAAAAATTATCATATTTGCTCCAATCTGCCTACTCCAGTTTTAAATCTATAGCAATACATCATATTTTATAAGGTGATCATGTGTTTTGTATGTAACATCTGTATTTGCAAAGTAACTATATATATATATATATATATATATATATATATATAT